>WTXK01000924.1:0-14902 GCA_025769895.1 Lactarius psammicola
TTTATCTCTCCCACAGCGATCACGCTCTACTTTGGGCCGGGCCCGCAGGTCGGGCATAACGCGCGAGCAACTCAACCGTCTCGTCGTACGGGCAGACAGAAACAACTACATCACGAATCCCACGGGGTTGATCGGTGGGCCCCGAGGCGAGTACGAGCCACCGATGAGCGCTTCAGCTTGGGCGACGGAGCTCTCGTGGAATGGGATAGTGTTTGAGTGCTTCTTGTACCACTCCGAGTTCAAGACACTCGACCGCCTCAACCCATACCTGAAAAGCCAGGCCCACGACCAGAAGATATACAGGTTCCCCAAACCGGACTTCCGCGTCGGGTTCGTCGCACTCATCGCGCCACTATGCCAGCACGTTTAGGGAGGGTTATGTGGCGTGAGGGTGTTCAGACAGGTTCAAGATGGGATGGATGGAGAGTTTGGTATTGATACACGAGGCTCGAAGATGAAAACGTTCGAGCTGCCGTTGGGTCCTCGAGGATTCGCACGCGCTGTAAAAAATAAACACGGGTTCTAGTATCCTCATTTACTTCTGTACCAGTACAACCATATCGGTTATAAAGTTTCCGCGCCTTTATTCTTTGAACTCACTGTAAAACGAAGTCAGAAATATCTCACTTTTCTGGGTTGTCGCATGCTAGTCCAAGTTCACAGTGGTGTCTGGAGGACTCTTGAATGACCATCGGGGTGCCTTCAGTGGTGACTGATTATTCCGGAAAAGGCGGTATGGCCCTAGCGCGATCCGCGGACAAAATCAGAAGGACCGACGAGGCCTAATCAGCTTCTGCGTGTGTCTCGGAACAATTCCCCTTGCTCTGTCTCGCTGAGAGTCAGCACCGTGCCATCTGCGAAGAAAGGTAGTAGCCTATCCGATCTCTCAATGCCAAGCCCCATCATGGCACGGAACCTAAGCATGTCCTACCAAGACGTTATCGACTATCGGGAGTTGAGCTGTGAGCAAGGCGTAACCTCCCTGCGAAGCTATCATACCTTTTTTGATTGAAATGACCATCATCGTGAGCTAAGAATTCCCTGCAACCCCTAGTCAGAATCATAATCACCCTAAGATGGACGATGGAGTAGGCGCGTACGTGAGCGAGGTCCTGCAAACATTGCCCAGCCAATACCGCACCTACAGTCTCCCAGAGGCTCCCTCCTCCCCCATTCGCAGTGCGCGTCCCCGGGTTTACACGAAGTGACTGGAGAGGACGACCGCGAGCAGGTCTTGACAGAGGACGCACCAGAGCAACTACGGTCAAGAAAACTACAACTTGCAGTTAATCGTCCGGGAGTATTCAAGGCAGGCATAACGTCATTTTTGTTATCCCCAGGAGCCATGATGCGACTTGGAGCACAGCTTGGTGTGTTCGCCTTATTTGTCCTTCGCCGTGGTATCGCACATATCGTGTCTGAGCATAACTAACTTACGCGCGACGTAGCACGTAAGGTTTTGATCGACAAGACAGGCAGGATCGCCAATTTAACGCGAGCAGGCTCTGGGGCCTGCCGGGTTGTGAGATTTGAGAGGAGGAGACTGCCGGAAGCGTCCCGGAAACTGCTCGGAATGGTTTGAGGAATGATTAATGATCCGCGACTGAGCCGAGGTTGGAATTCCTTTCCCATGCCCCTTCTCCTGACCTCAGGCTCTTGCGGCGAATGATCTCAGGCCTCAGGCTTCCTACCTGGCCCATAATTGCATGTTTCGCTCGTTAACGTGTCTGTAGAGCCCTCCATTACGCATGCCATTGACACCGCCGTGTATTTAGGAATCGATGGCCTTGTACTTTGGGTGCTCTCTTTCTCTCTGTATGGTATATTTCTCTCTGGTGCCTTATACAATGCCACCTCGTCCTCCTAATAGAAAGGATTTTATCCTACTTCTGTTGATACATGCGATCTTGCATGTGATCCCTTCCTGAGCATCTCAATGCGGTGCAGTCTTCCATGTGATGAAGTGGTGGATCCCATTGGCTCACCAATAACTATTCAGAGATTTATTTTCCTTTTCTCTATGATAAAGGTACAAGGAGATCTGCATCGGTCAAGTTGATCAACCGTCCACTTCAGAGGAGTGTAAGTATAAAGTATAAATGTAAAGTTGCGGTTCTTGGTCACTGACAGACCAGTCTCTGGGCGGTGACAGGCAGCCGCCAACACGCGGGACAGGAAAGACACCAAAAAAAATGAACAGTGAAAATAAGAGTGTATTTCCAGACGGCTTAGATTCCAGCATTTGGGTCAGGGGTGATCGCGAACCACCTAAAGAACACATTCTCGGGATCATACTGCGCTTTCAGGCGCTGCAGACGGCTGTAATTCGCTCCGAATTGTGCACGCGAGTTTGAATCGTCGAGCGTGCGAACTGAGTCCGTAGTGCTAGGGGCCATCGTCTCCGCCTGTGTCTCAGAATCTGTTGGAAATGAATTCGTTCAGATTCTACCCCATAGTATGGGAGCAGAACCGCGACGTTGGGGCCACTCACTGAAGTTCCCGTATCCGGTGTTGGTCTCATTACCTGACGCCAGAGCTTCGGCCTTGACGACGATATCCGTGAGTTCGAGCGCGGCACGCTTCGCAGCTTGCTCTACGCTCGACGTATTGTTGGCCCATCTGAGTGCGCAGCCTGTCATGCCTAGATGGGAGCGGAGATGCGCGGTGGCGTCCGAGCGGCGGGAAAGCACTGTGTGGTGTGGTATATACTCGAACAGATACACGTGGTTGATCTGATTTCCAGGTGCCGCGTTCAGTTCGGTCAGCTTCTTGAGTACGTCGTTGGCAACTTCAAATCTGGGGTTAGACTGAAAAACGCTCTTCATGTAATAATTGCTTCCGTGCGGAGAGGCATCGTTCTGCGCCGGTAGCGTCGGTATGTGCGCCCAGATAGAGACAAGAGACGAACCGTCAAGGTGTTGAGTTGTTCAAATGGGATCTCTTTGGCATCGTCAAACACGGGCTCTAGTCACCAAGGCGCTGGTTATTTCGGTCTAATCGCAGCTCAATTGTCAACATACTCAAATCGTAGAATTCCTTGAAATTTTTTCGTCCGTCATTCTCGGGTCCATTGTAGAATAGAACCAGAGCGATGCACTCCTGCAGATAGTTGTCATGGACATCACAACGGCGTTGCCGAGGGTGTTATCACCGACCTTCTTAGATAATGGGTCTCTGGCCAGAATCTTGAGTATCCCTTCGTTATTTTTAACGTTTTTCCACCATTGGACTAGTAATGTCATCAGCTCTTTTAGCACGTCTGTTGGGTAAATGACCATTCCAGCAAAGATGGTGGGACGCTGCGGGTGCAATCTAAGAACAAACTCGGTGCAGATGCCAAAGTTGGAACCGCCTCCACGTATGCCCCAGAATAGATCCGCGTTTTCGGTATCGCTGAGAGTCAATGTCGTTCCATTAGCCGTCACAATGATCGCCTGTGTCGCCCTCTCAGAGGGGGGGCCATGCAGAGTTTCAGAAAGAGAGTATACCTTGAGGAGATTGTCAACCACGAGACCATGTTGACCTGTGAGGAAGCCATAACCCCCTCCTAGAAGAAGCCTTTGTGTGTCATCAGATAAAACAGATATCGTCAGGAGCTGCAAAGGGAACCTACCCTGAAACCCCTGTCTAGATCCCGGACGGCAGTCGGTGAGGTAGACGGAATTACAGGAGGATGTTGCGTTGCGTACATGATTGACAGTCCCAGCTACAGTAGCCAACTCGTGCTTGATGGACTCCTCTTCAACAGTCCTCCAGAGTGTTCCCCCTCCAACGCGCACGGTGCGTCTTTCGGGATCGACAACCGCATAGTTAAAATAGCGGGAGAGGTCAACAACGAGCCCATCTTTGGCGGAGGAGGCACCAGATGCGCTATGCCCCCCGCAGCGAATCGCGACTTGCAGATTATTGTCGCGCGCATACCTCAGGGCGAGAGAAACGTCTGTGGTGTCTTTTACGAAGGCCACGACTCGAGCAGGTCTCACTGCGTTGGCTGCCCACCGAGCTATCGCATTCGTGTAGCCTGCGTCCGCGGGGGTCACGATGTCGCCCTTGAAGGACTGCCTCAGGCTAGAGATGTCGGACATTTTGGACAAAGAGACGATAGATGCCCATGCTCTCCGACATTATGTATCCCCCTATCATGGGCTGAAATGTGCCGATCGGTCGGACTAAGAGTATTAGGGGCTCGGAAGGTGTACTTTTCAAGTTCGACGGAGGATTTCTCCGAGGATTTTTAGGCCAGACGGTTACTTAGTTCAGAGACTATTGTGCCGCTGTGGCACGTTCAGCAACTTGTGTGCCACGAGCGACCCCGGTCCGGTCCGGGGCCGCCGGCCACAAAGCGCAAACTCCGGACGGCTCGCAAGAAAATACCCATCGATATCGAAGGACGACCATGACTAGCAACGAAACGCGTACAATATCAGAGCTGCCTCCAGAAACGGTCGATTTCGCTCATCGCATGTTCGACGCCGCGCGCGAGGGAAATGCCGAGCTGCTCCTTGCCGCAGTGGACGCGGGCCTCCCACCCAATCTGACGAATCAAAAAGGTAAACTTAACACCCCCATTAACTACTATCCGCAACACACACACACACCTCTTCTTTGCACGGCTGACCTAACGTGATTTTTTTTTTCTCTACTGGAAAGGGAATACGTTGTTGATGCTCGCGGCGTACGCGGGCCACGCGACTCTTGTACGCGGCTTGGTGGAGCGTGGAGCGGACCCGAACAAGCTGAATGATCGTGGGCAAGCGCCGATTGCGGGAGCGGTGTTTAAGCGCGAGGACGAAGTTGTGCGTGTGCTTATGGAGGTGGGCGCGGATCCGCGGGCGGGTGAGCCTAATGCGATTGCGAGCGCGCAGATGTTCGGCCGCGCAGACCTGCTTGCGGTGTTGGGTGCGCGGGAGGGAGACAGCACCGATGCGGTACCGCCCCCATCTGTACAGTCATGAGGCGACAAGTTCCGTCTGTTACAGCACGCAGGATCCCGGGACTGCGCTATACACTCAACGCAATGTATTATCTTGCCTGATGACAAATCGAGACAGTATAGTAAAAAGAAGTCGTAACTGACTGGGTCGAAAGTTAAGTAAGAATAACATAACGAGACTATGGGAGAATGGCGGAGAATCGGGTGGTTTTCAAACTAAGATAATCGAGTAGATCAAGTTAAGGAATAAAAATGGTAAGATTCATTGTAAGACTCAAAACGCTACGCCGTGGTCTTCAACGACTTTGCTAGATCGGGGCTTGCGCTGCCCAGCGGATCGCCTCTTGTGGGCTTCGACACGACTACGGTTCCACGCATCGTGGTCGAGAAGGTGCCTAACGACATCGGAGCCAGATGCTCTATTTTCATCTGGCGCATGTTCCCATGCCGTAACGAACACGGACCACGACGGGGGAAGGGATTTGAGGAGAGTGGTCACGAAATAAGCGTCCGCCTCAGGGGTGTCGGGTGTATAAGCGCCAGTGTCCAAGACATCCTGCCACAAGTTGACCATGCGCAGTACGTGGGCACGGACATCCCCGTCCTCGGAGACCTTCAAGGAGGTGAACTTGCGCAGGGTGAGCGACCGCTTGAACGTGGACTGGGGCTGGAAGTGCTCTAGAAGCGCGACCCAAGCCTCTTTCACCGTGGATGCACGCCTGAATGTCCACAGCCATTTGTCTGGGATATTGGCCATGAGCTGCAGCCGCGCGCAGGCATCGCGCATCTTCCAGCGCCTCATCTCGGCTTCCTCTGCGCCAGCTTCTGGTGCAACCTCCGTCCCGTCGACCAGACCCCAGAGACCGCGCGACTGCAGTGCGATCTTGGTCCTGGCGGACCACAACGAATAGTTGTCATGGTCGAGCTTGGATTCAAAGGAGATAGGTTCCAATTGCCAGCTTTCCAGGCTGTGAGTGGTGAACATGGTGTAGACGAGTTACTTAGGGGCTTGAGAGTGTGTTGAGAGATTCGGTGTGCGAGATGCAATAAGTTGATACCACAAAAGGTGCTAGACGAGAAGGGATATCAGTGAGCCTAAATGCATTTAAGCACTCACGTCACTTACGAGCACTCTGTATCCCAGCGTCCAAGTAGGCACCAGGAAGTTCTCGAACTTTCCGAGTCTTATCACCGTCTTATCAGGGGTGGTGCCAGTCACGGTGGCTGAAAACTTCAACTCAGATGGGGCGATTACATAATCACAATTGTTAAATCTCAGCCAAGGCCTCGGCCAAGCCTCGGGTACAATTAGAACGAACAAAGGGATAAGGGCAAAGACAACTATTGGGGGGAACGGGTCCATTTGGAAAGTTTATCAGCCACGTACTGTACGGATTGTGCCACAGAGGGTTGGGGAGCCGAAACCTTGGCGGGAGGACCGGCCCGCGAAGGCTGTGCGACTTGTGACGGTGGCTTGTTTTCGATCGAACGTCGGGTTCAACGTTGGCCTGGTGTCACTTGAACAAAGACACGTCAGACCAGACATACCCTACTGTCCTCGTTTCTCTCATATTAATCGCTTGCACGTTTCGCACAGTCCTGTTCTTTTCGTTGTTCTGACTCACGCGTTTATCATGGAGCCTGACTTTCAGTCTATGACGCCGAAGGTGGAGGACTCGGGCACTCATATCACCGACCTCATGGCAGACCACCAACCCCCAAATAATGCTGTGCCCCAAGGGCCATCTGATGGCGAGCACACGTTCCTCTTAAATACACCCATGCAGCCTGCAACACCCCCTGTTTCGCAGCTGGAGACAACCACGATGCCTGACGAAGCTCTTATCCCATCCCGTACTCCATCCGACTCACCCCCAGAGTCGCCTCAGAATGCGCCAGCATTGTATGCCTGTCAGCCCACGATTGTCTCTGACGTTCACAGTGTGGTACAGCAGGCGTGTGCTTCACCTTCCCAAGACTCTGCAGAGTGTTCGGTCGCACCCATGGGCTCAGTTTCTGACGATAACACCCACAGTACCAAATCTATTCATGAGCGCGGGAGCCCTTTCATAGATTTGAGAGCACCAAGTGTTCCACCCCCTTGCCCCCAACTTGTCCCTCTCCCCGATTCAGACGTCGAGGAAGATCACTCCTCGGAATCACTGCAGGATGAGGGTGTCGCTAGCACGGCGGGTAGCAGCAGCCAAAATTCAGACGCATATACGACCTCTACTGGCGGGAGAACGTCTCCTTCAAATGACCCAGACCCAGACCCACAAAACGTTGCCCGGTCAAGTAAGCAATTCGCCTCTAGAGACCCCTTCTTATGTTCACGAATCAATTGTTAGGTGTGGCCGATGACCATATGGCCCTTTGGGTACTTGGTGATACCGTCCTTGAAAGACACGATCGCCGTGTCTGTGAGCGCTGGAAAGCTGGGTTGGGCGTAACATTTGTCTTGGCACGTCCGATGTCACCCAGTGCTCTCCTCACACACTAACTCCAACCCCCTTCTAGGCGAATGTCCTCTCGGTCATCATACTCTGTATCGCGCTCGAGCTCTATCGCAGAACAAAGGCAGCTCACCCGACCCTGGTCTCAAAGATCCGAGCGCGACACAGATTACGCACGGGCAGAGATAGTCCCTTCTCCCCGATCCTCGGCCTCTTCTTCGAAGCAGACGCCCCCTTTTTGAATTCCAATACCGCGTTTCTCACAGGGCCTTTGCACGACCCTCATCTGCACTCTCCTGTCGGACATGGCCCTACGCTGGATCGCTCGCTCCGAGGACCGCCAGCCTGCCTCCCACCGCAACACCCCGCCAGCGCATGGTCGCGCGCATGGAGTGGAACGAGCGCATGGAACGATACGCGGTTCCCTGGGTGCTCGAGATCGGCATCCCAGGGCTGCTCTACGTTGCCCTATTCTTCTTCTTCGCAGGAGCTTCATGCGCGCCTTTCCTTCGCTCAACACGGCCGTCTGCTGGGCATTCGGTGTATTGTGCATAATCCCCTCCATCCGCGCATTGTGGTCGTTCGAGCCGGCGCTTGATGCCAGGCTCCGGCCGAAACCTTTTTCTTCTTCTACACGGCGCTGAGTTAGTGGTGCCCGTTTGCAACTTGGTTCCCACATACACCGCACGGCCTGTGTAATTATCGGTCATGCGGCCCACTCACTGTGTGAATCCAGCTTAGATTCAGCTCTTCTGTTTCTACATAGGGTCTGGAGGTCTTTGTTTCGTCATCCGCCGACTGTTGCGTTCTTACAGTAACTAAGATAGGTTCTGATGAGTGCGTAGTAAGGTATATCGTGTGCACCTTCTCAGGCGCGAGGTGTCGGTTCCTAGCCCCGACAAGATCTCACATCCCCTGGTCATGTTCATTTGCACCCTCTCACGTGTGGTCCTCATGGCTTTTGGGGACGTGATCAATACAGGTGAGTTGATCCCCGTGTCAGCGGCGTTTGTAGCGGACAAGGATACCGACCCGAAACAGAAGCCTCTTTTTCAATAGGAGGTTTTCGAGGAACTCGTATAATGCAGCCGAGGTAGCCCTCATCTGACGGATCCATGGGTCCGAGTGCGTTAAATCTTGAGTGCGAAGGACTGCATCGACGCTGAGACAAGCGGTGCCAGTGGGTGAGCAACTGTGCGACTTCTGATTTGGCATATACCTCCCCCAATTCATGACATGGGGCGATGATCGCTGGCACTGAACGAGCGGGTAAGTTGAATTGGTGTCTTTGGTTTTTGCGCCCCGTCCGTCCAGAATACATTGTGTACTTTCAGGACCGGCACATGCGGGGACCGTACGAGCGCCCTCAGAGTAGTCGTAGTGAGGGCTGATTAACTCACCTAGTGCACCTCATTGTACCACGGCTCGGAGCACCGCTTGCCTGTTCTCGTCGTCGCTGAAACTCACGAATGGCCCCATCTGCCTGTATAACGATGTAATAGGATCGCGAGAAAGCGCAATTCAGCTTTTGGGAGAATATGGCTGAGGTGTCCCTGCGTGATCTAAGTATTTTAAGCAAAATAAGGCGAATTTCTTAGAAAGTCAGACGGGGTTAGAATCGGAGAGAGTTCCTCCAGAAATACCTTCAAGCCCGCAAATACCCTTGCAAGGCTGCCGAAGAAACTCTCAAGTTTGTCAGGGTCGCCACACCAAATGCGCTTGTCTAGTCCTCCCTCCCTCCACTCGAGGTATCGGGTGTCTTGACGTGGAAGTTGTTGCACGGGGTGAGTAGCGGCTGGACGATTCCCGTACATTAACCAGAGAAGATAAAGTGCTGTTCGGCCCAAATGGTTGTGGGGAGAGAATCATCCTGTAAGTATCACTTCCATACTATGGCCTGTGCTTGACGCGAGTCAGGTGATAGATGGGGTTGGAACCAAAGAGAAGTCTTCCGAAGTACCTACAAAGCCCGCGAATATCGCAAGGCGGCAGAAGAAACTTTCAAGTTCGTTAGGGTCGTTACAACAAATAGGTTCCCCATATGTCCTTGCAGACGGTTTACGCGTCAGGAGTCACAGACTGACTGGGCGCAATGAAACCCAAAATTGAGACTCTTGTAGAGAACATGTATGACTTTAAGGCAAGGCAAGCTCAAATTATCCATCATAATGTCCGCCGTGCTCAGTGGCTATTGAAAGACATGAATTTTTATCTAGTATTCTGTTCGTCTGCATCGTCCGAGCCAGCCGTTAATCGAGGAGCAATGACTTCATCTGATCAATAGGACTCTCGAACTCGCCGTAGTCATAGTGCCACCCCATCATCCAACGAGCGATTGACGCTACTTGGTTTTTCGTAAAACAAGGATGATGTTGGAGTCTTGAATTCATGAACACCTTTCACCGATACCCATTTCGGTCATTGCTGTGACGCTCACAGTGGTACGATCACTCACACTAGGCCCTGATGCTCAATACATGCTTACGATGACGTCTTTTTGTTCACAGATCGAATACTGCTTTGGTGAGTGGTCTGGTGGCACACGAATAGATCCTAACTAGGGTACGACGCAAAGTTCCAAACCGTGAATGATTCGCATGTCTCCTTGCTTCTCGATTTTCAGGCACATAGCCCTACTGGTAATAGAGATGTGCTGTATCAACTGCGGTATAATCTGTCGCGGAATGCAGGTAGGATATCTCCTAACCGTGGACGTCACTCGCTGACACCCTCGTTAGTGAACACGCCGAAGTTCCACCTAACCCCGTCACGTGATCGTTCCCTGCGGCACGTAAAGAGAAGAACTAGCACAATCCAACCGCTCTTACATAAGTAATGACGACGATATAATCCCTAGAGCCACAATCGATTGTGTTTGACACGCACATTTCTTACTTCTTCAATATCTTCCTTGTACTATTTATCCCATGTTGACCATGTTACTTGTTTGATCACGTTTGTAGCATCTCATGTAGCCTCTATTAGATTAAATAGGTATTCACCGAAGTGGATACCATTGCATCTTCTGATTCCCCCATGCACTGGTCTGCTCTCCTGTTAACTTGCAGTGCTTTCCAAAATGATAGGCTCTTTGTGTTTCCATTACAGAGGTAGCAGCGTTCGAATGGGTGTTTCAACCACCGTGCTGAGGTTTTTTTTTAAGCCGCATTGCCTTGCGCATTGCAGTCACGCAAGCACCGAGTTGCCAGAACGGCGGGACACGTGGAGGAAACCTTCCGCTGTAAGGACCGTGTCCTCTCTGGACTCGAAGCGATATATTACTCGTTACTCTTCGGTTACTACATATACTTTACGCGTCTACGGATTTTCCGTCTACGTCTCCGTCCGTGTCCGTGTCTCCGTCTCGTTCGGATTTCCCTCTATCTTTTCTCTCAAATAATATTTATACTTGCCCTTGGGTCAAACTTTACTACTCGCTACACCGCGATACATGGGACACAGGACGCGATCTTATCCACCGCACTTGGTGCAGAGGTGTTAGTGCAATCCTGCAGATGTGAGGAACAATCAAGAGCGCAGAAGGTACGGTGCTTGTGCGCTTCCAGAAGTTCGACATAATGATATATCATCATCGCCGATACTGGTTTCATGGCTTTGATTTCGCCGATTGTGAGGACACATAGAATTCGCTTGGCAACCATTTCTTCTTGGTCCTAATATTGTACGACTTCCGTGGATTCCATAAGTGGTACAGTATATTTGAGGTCACCCTGATGAGGTCCCCGAGGCTGAGGTCCGCGGGCCCGGGTCATCCCCATGCCCCAGTGACCACCATTGCCTTCTCGTTAAGCCGAAATTCTTCCATGGTTTTTTTTGATTCCTTTTATATTCCGGGACATATACTTAGTAAGACAAAGTGACAAAGGCCGTCCAAAGACGTTTGTAAGTTACCTTTGTACCTAATGGAGGCGCTTTGGTGATACATAACTTCGGAGGCCTACATAAGGTCTGATACAAATGACCCACCTTGAAAGCGAGGGCAAAGGATGCGCCAGTGGGCTAGTCGTATGGTAGATTGCGTCTGGCGCTGGGAGACATAGGCCATCATGTGATGAAAGAAATCAGAGACCTGTTCAATTATAGGAATTCCTACCGGGGTCACAGGGATCTCCAGATTACTCGCGGGTTTGTGCGGGCAGGGGTCAGCTGAAGGAAGCGGAGTAATCTCGTACCTTTGTTCAGTTAGAGAGGTCACCATAATATATGTATAGCGGCCGTCGGTTCGGACCCGGTATGAATGTTGTGCCCCGGCGAATATGGTATAGGATGTGGGTCAGGGAGCGTTCTTCCGCACTGGTAGAGTGTGTCTGACTGATAGGGTCCAGTCCTTTTTGGACGGCTTGCAGCAGCATAGTAGGGGTTTTTGGTGCCATTGCGCCTGCCGTAAGCTTCGTCGGCTCGTGTTAGTTTCGTTCTTCCATGGATGCGTGAGCCAAACTTGGTACTGGACCCTGTAAAGCGATAAGAGTCCACACTACTACATTAGCGTGCCCTTGTTAAAATGAACACTCAGGGAGACATCGAATTACGCATTTTACTGTTAAGTACCCACTCGCCATGGCTCCCTGGGACAAGTGCGAAGGCAACGACGAAGGACTTCCCGTCACCCAGCACGACGAGTACGTTGTCTCCCAACTAGCACAACCACCCTGACGGAGAGAGAGACATATTTCATGCGCAGCGTTTATCCCGCGATCGACCCCGAGCCACTATACGCCTGCCCAGGCGTACCAGGGCAAAGTCGTGCTCGTCACCGGCGCATCGCGCGGGATCGGGCAGGAGATATCCCTGCAGTACGCGCGGGCAGGTGCGGCGCTCGCGATAGTGGCCCGCTCCGAGGAATCGCTCGGCGAGACCAAGAGAGCGATCCTGGACGCCGTGCCGAGTGCCGAGGTGCTCATGCTCGCCGCAGACGTACGGGACGCGCAGAGCGCAGCGCGGGCGGTGAAAGCGGTACTCGCGCGCTTCGGGAAGCTCGACATTCTCATATCCAATGCGGGGGCCATATCTCCAGTGGAACAGAGTACGTAGTTGATCAATGAGGCTGGTCGCTGTTCTGGAAAATAAATAATTAATTCACTAACTCACGCCGCAGCGCTACATCAGAAGGACCCGGATTCGTGGTGGAACACGTTTGAAGTCAACGTCCGCGGGGTGTTCAACTTTTTCCAGTGAGGTCTTGATGCGGCGCCATCTCATTCGTGGCTGACTTGACGTTTCTTCCTTCTTTAAGTGCCGCGGCGACCGCGTTGGAACAGAGCCGTGGGTACTACGTGGCTATCTCCTCGGTTGGGGCCCAGATCCGTAACCCGGGAACCAGCGACGCGAATATGTCGAAACACGCCGTGAATCGCCTTATCGAGTTCATCGTGCTCGGTTCGTTTTTTTTTTTTTGCGTCGTACAGTCGCCTGATTCCGCGCGCCCGTTAACATTGTTGTTGTTTTGACGCAGAGTATCCCAAAGTGCGCGCGTTTGCGCTTGCGCCAGGGGTCGTCCGCACGCGTCTGGCTATTGAAGCTGGAGCTGGAGTGTTCCCCGATAAAGTCGCGCTCCCCGCGGCGACGTCCCTTTATCTCACGTCCGGCCGCGCCGATTGGCTCTCTGGAAGGTCCGTGGACCAGTAGTTATCCCATGCACAATTACCCCTCACGCCCGCTGGGACCAGGTACTACTCCGCCAATTGGGACATCGCAGAGGTGGAACGAGATTGGAAAGACGCGATCCTCGAGCGGAAAGGGCTCGTAAACAAGTTGAACATTCCCAAACTCTAAAAGCGGAATGTTACGATTGTCTATGGTATACGGATCGCCTTGTAATTTACTGCTTATGGACCGGCGCAATCGAGCATACGGTCAGTTGAGCTGGTGGCGGTATTCATGTTCGGTCCCGCTCTGCGAAGTATGCCTTTTGGAGTGTCGGTCGCGGAGATCGTCCGCGTCGACGGTAAATGAAGATGTCATCCCAATTACATCCCACCCATGCACGCCTCTTGGGCAGGTGGTACGCATGCGTGGTGCGTCGCGGCATAGCGCCCGCACGAAATGAAAGAGACGCACTGGGCGGTGCGGATAGTATTATAGACTCGTTTCAGTATTACAATGTGTCGGGGCGCCAGTAATGTTGCCGAGACGCGGGCACTGTATCGCACACTGGTATGTATGCATGCGTGTGTAACCTCAGGCTTGCTGTCACCCTCATCCGAAGCGTGGTCCTGGATGTACCACGCAAGCACTGGCACGTGTAGATCCGCGGGTGATAGAGGCCGTGTTTTCCACGACAGTAGGCAGGGAACAGATCCACGTCCCTGGGCGGTGCTTTTTTATTTGTCGAAGACTGGTTGGGTATAAAGCAAAGGGCGCTTCTATGCAATGCGGCTTGACGCGGGGCGCCGGGCCCATCTGTGGCATTACATCATCGCAAGCATAAATCACTCCGAGTCTTCCCCAACAAAAAGGGTCTTGTATTTGTGTATTTGTGTATGGTGATGACAACGACGACGACGGATGGTGTTGGTCTACAGCGCTAAAAAAAAAAAAAAAAAGATATGCAGCAGCGTGGTCATACAAATACAGAAACCAAAAAAAAAAAATAAGATAAAAGCAGAACATGCCTGGCAAAGGTAATTAACATAGATCATCAATTCCATCCACCACCAAAAGTGCGTTATTGTCCACTCATCCTACCCCACCTCCACAAACACGAATACCCATCATAGTCTATTACAATCCTGATCATCAGCCAAAAACACAACGCCAAAGGGAAAAAAAAAAAAAAAAAGACGCACCAAAGTTGTGCGCAGGGTCACACGTACAACGCCCTTGGCGCCACAGTTCCTCTTCGGATGGACAATGCGTGAACGGGGGGTGCTCGTACCCGATCTCGCGGAAGAAGTGGATGCGGTCCGTTCCACCAAATAGCGCCGCCGCAAATCGAGTGCACAGGCGCATCGCCCCACCGCTGTCGAACCAAAGCGTCAATAGAGGGAAATATAAAAACGGTAGCGTAGAGATGGAAAAAGCGGACCTCATAGTAGAACCCACCGCGGCTTCGAGGTAATCGAAGAAAGCGGGTTATAAGCGGGTCCGCGCCAAAAGTCCATGTCGGCGATCTCAAAGTTGCTCCAAACTGGTGTGTAATGTAAAATAGTGAGAACGATGAAGAAGGAGGGAGAGACGCACAGTGGCAGAGATTGTAGGACTCGCCCCCGTTGTCGGAGAGGAAATTCATCGCGCTGTTCGGCGAGACGAATTCGGGGTGCTCGTTTACGAAATCTGCGGTCGGGGGGACTGTGAGGGACGAACGGGTTGAAAGGAAGATGGTGGATAGGCGTACCGCCTACGGTGGACCAGAGCGTCTCGATCGTGCGCGAGAAACTCGTACAAACGTGATTGTGAACCCTAAAAGAATCAAAGGCGGAGAGACGAAATTGAAAAATAAATAAATAAATTGTGAAGGGGGAAATGGCGCAGAGACGGACCGTATACTTTGTTGTTA
>WTXK01000925.1:0-14865 GCA_025769895.1 Lactarius psammicola
CTGAAAATTGAGCCTTCACCTTCAAAACTTCAGATCTGTGAACCGCAATGTGAACAAGCGCGAGTTATCGGTGCAAGGACTAGAAGCAGGTGAGCCAGTTCAGTCTATCCCATAACCGGTGGCCCGGCGCTATATACATGCCCAGTGGTGACCATTTCAAACCATAATAGTCCACGTAGAGCAATGACTTGGAGTTGAAGGAAACTCGACCGGGTGAGGTTTCTGATTTGGCGGAAATGGGGGACCCAAGACGGCGAGACTGAGCCCTTCCAGCTGAGGAAGAAGCGCTGTGGCAGGTTAGGCCCAATACAACTGAAAGAGTGAGGTCTACGCATGTAAGTCCCTACGATACAGTGCCTTGTGTTCTGGAGTGGGGTCCCTTGAGGCGGTGGGCATCAAATGGTGGCAGCGCAGTGCACTTCAGTGAACACAGAGAGAATTGTCAAGACGACAGGAAACCCATACCATTTCTTATAACGCGTAGGTAGGTCTTGATGGCCACGAGTTGTTGATGCAAAAAGGTGACTTGTACTGTTTAGACCCATCGACAGTGGTAGCGATTCTCGAGCTGACTTGGACAATGGAGAATTGCTCAGCATCGCAATTGTGACACGTTGAAGACGTGATAGATTTAGTGGATAGGAGCACTGTCACGGTAGCGGATGGAAGGTGTCGCGGCATATTTAGAGGTGGGTAGGGGGAGGATTCGGGGTGAATAAATTCTGGACAAGTGCGTGTAGCAAGTACGGAGGTGCGGCACGTCTCTTTGGACTTTTGGATGCAATTCCAATCTCTAGAGCCGTAACTCATCTCGAGAAGCTGAATGCGGAGGTAATCGCATGTAACGAGCTAAGGCGGGACTCTTGTGTTGTTATTAACAGACCGTGCTATTGGTATCTTCAGTCTACACTTAAAACCCGATACTTTGTGTATTGTCAAGTGTATTGTGTATTATTGGGTGACTTTGTCCCGCTGCTTGAGATCTCCACCCAAAGTACACCCAATGGTACATTGAACATCTGGGCTAGACCCACAACCTTCGCACTCTACTCCTCATGTGTAACATCGTGCGTCACATCCTTCTTAGTCTTGTGCATTCTGCTCATCCTGATCCTATTCAAAAGCTGATGAGAGTGTACCTGCTCAACGACATCACGTCATCGTGGCCTATAAAGCAGCCTCCAGTCAAAGGATGGAACAACTTGTCCGCATTACATCCCTTTCACACATGTGCGTGCGCATGCAGAGAAGACAAGTTCCTCACAGCGTACAAACAGTGCAAGCACTGCCCGGGGGCCATCTGCAAATAGTATATGCTGAAAGTTTCAGGATCGGTGCCAACTTTAGCGTGGTTATGCAAAATTTTGTCACATGCGCACCAGGAGGCAGTGGCCTGTCCAACAGGCAGAACGCCCGTGGAAACCTGCCCAGTGGACATGAGCCGCCCATTGAAGCACAAAGGCGACAAGATGCATCGCATCCCACCAGCTTCTAGACTGAATTTATTGACGACGACCTCTCTTTCAAGTTCTTCCTGTCTCCTCCTGCGTGTGTTTTTTTATCCGCATTTATACAGTACAAATTATTTGCTAGTACTTGTGTAGTAAAAGACCCCAACCATCCCTTCCAGAATACCACAGCGGCACGTGTCAGGCACATTGCCGTTTCACGCCCAGTGCAAGTGCGATGTCTGTGTCTGTGTCGTCGGACGAGCTCTCGATCTCATCCCCAGTGCGAAACGGGGTACTCTCGTCGAGCTCAATGTCACACAGCGGGCTCTCCCGCTCTTTGCGTGCCTTAGCCGGCACAGGTGAGTTGAGATCGAGCTCGATGTCCCAGGTCGTGTCTTTACCCGTTTGGGCGCCCCCATCGCCTCTGCTGCCACTAGGGGGCACACACGCAGAGGTCACGCCAGTCGCAGAGGTTGAGGCGGATGCAGATACTGTGGGGGCGTCATCGGGGGCGAGGAGCGTATCGCCCACCGTACTGGTATGGAAGGGCAGCTCGAACGTGTCCTTGAGCCTGGCAACCATTTTCGGGCCAAAGCTGGGGAGGCGCGCTAGCTGCGCAACATCGGCCTTTGCGAAGCTCTGTGATCGACACGTCCACATCCTGTCAGAGGAAGGGGGGAGAGGAGAAGGAGGGCAGTTTGGACGCACACCAAATGATACGCGTGAGGATCTCGACGTCCGTCTTGTTCACGCGCGGGATGCTGGTCAGCGCCGTACGTAGGAGCACACCTGGGGATATGTAGACACGCTCGTGGATCAGCGTAGGTGGGCAACACTCGGACTGTTTGTATGCTGTAAGATATTGGCCTGCCTCATCTACGCTGCACGCGCGCACAACGTGTGCGAGTGGTATGGTGTGGGTATGTGGTTCTGTCATCTGGTGAGAGTCTTCTCACGACCAGGCCACGACGACGGCGATGTTGTTATGCAGGCAGACTTTCATCAGCTCTGGTGTTCTGATTGGGGAGGATGAGCGGGATATGTAAGAGTGAGGCGAGCGCAACGCACGATATCACACATGAGTAGTATGCGGAGGTTGTAGGCCTGGCCCAGATGTTCTATATATACGCTAGTGGACGTTCTCTGGGTGGAGACGATGATATCTCAAGCTAGACCCAACAATACGCAGTCCGTGGGTGGAACGAATAGGTAAGATGGAGAAACATAAGGAAAGGCACACTGGTCATTCTGCCAACCTGGTAGTCGGATGATATGTCGCAATGTTGCGGATGCATGAGACGACAGGATCAAGACGTTGATGAAGATCGAGTTGCCTGAGCCTTGTTGCACGACTGGATAGGGACGAGGGAAGGGTCAAATAAGGAAGGTGAACAGACTCGTGACTTGATCGTGTGAACCATCGATCGATGACGGGATCAAATCGTTCAACAACTCTCGCTTTCCCAGACTCCGTCCCCCCAACGCCCAAGCCAATGCCTCGTCGTCAAGTCCCAGATATCCAGTTCCGAGTCCTTATTATAGGAAGGGCAAACGCAGGAAAGACGTCCATCCTACAAAGAGTATGCGACACAACGGAGAGCCCCATTATTTACCGGGGATATGAGGAGGTACGTGGTCCAAGACTTTTGTCTGCGAGTCGGATCTCATTGCCGACCAGGTTACACTTGACCCATCCATAGATGTTAGTAGCAATAGTACTTCTCTTCGGTTGTTTCTAAACATGGAGCCAGCGAGGCGAGCACACGATCGACGACGAACTTGTGTTTTCCAATCATCGGGGTTACGTGTTTCACGACTCTCGCGGAATTGAGTCAGGTAGCAAAGAGGAACTCGAGATTTTGCAGGAATTCATTCAACGCAAGTGTGGAGAAAGGAGACTGGGTTCTAGATTGCATGCGATATGGTTTGAACTCCCAAATGTTCAACATTACGACAACTGATGGTCATAATTTGAGGTTCTGCGTCCCAATGGACAACCAACGACCACAACTCGATCTCAAATTTTTCAAGGACATCTGTCCAGACCAGAACGGTGGGTTCATAACGAGCATTCATAACTCTATTTAACGCATCACTTTGAAGTTCCCGTCATTGCAGTATTCACCAAGTATGACCAATTCTTACGAAATGTCCAAATCCATTTGGAGGATTACGGAAACCCAGATGACAATATATCTGATGTGGCCGAGAAACAATTTCAAGAGCATTACCTGCACCCTCTTGGTGACGATGTTAGATTTGTGCGATTAGAAAGTGGGTCCAGAGTCAAATGCTGGGGTCACATTCTGATTAATATTCTTCGGGAGAGATGCACAGGCAAAATATGCGCTGCGATGAGCTTATTGAGAAGACGGCTGCAGCATTGAATGACGATATCGTCGCATTGATGCTTTTAGCTGTGCAGAGGGATAATTTAAAAGTGAGTGTTAAAATAGCTTTGAACCGGTGAGTGCGCTAGTTGAAAGGGCGTGAGGGATGATCTCATCAAACATTGCAGTGTCCATTCCGGTGCCGTGTTAAAGGCCAGAGGTAAAAAGGGTGTGGTTGAGGAATGTCTTGTTCTGTTTCCATACATCTGGGCAAGTATTGATAAAGTCTTAATGCGTGGTACATGCCTCACGATGCTTGATGTCGCCCAACTCCTAGTTGGTGAGTGGCAGCTCTTACTCACATTTTTCAAACAGACTGACCGGACCACGCTGGTGCTCTCCTCTCCAGTCCGTGAGTGGCTGCTATGCCTCGCTGCGTTTCATGCCTGCTGACGATGCCTGTCCTTGGCTCTCCAGTTGGTGAGTGGCTGCCGTGCCTCGCTGCGTTTCAAGCCTGCTGACGACGCCTGTCCTCGGCTCTCCAGGATGTGAGTGGCTGCCGTGCCTCGCTGCGCTTCAAGCCTGCTGACGACGCCTGTCCTCGGCTCTCCAGTTGGTGAGTGGCTGCCGTGCCTCGCTGCGTTCAAGCCTGCTGACGACGCCTGTCCTTGGCTCTCCAGTTGGTGAGTGGCTGCCGTGCCTCGCTGCGTTTCAAGACTGCTGACGACGCCTGTCCTCGGCTCTCCAGGATGTGAGTGGCTGCCGTGCCTCGCTGCGTTTCAAGCCTGCTGACGACGCCTGTCCTTGGCTCTCCAGTTGGTGAGTGGCTGCCGTGCCTCGCTGGGTTTCAAGACTGCTGACGACGCCTATCCTCGGCTCTCCAGGATGTGAGTGGCTGCCGTGCCTCGCTGCGCTTCAAGCCTACTGACGACGCCTGTCCTTGGCTCTCCAGTTGGTGAGTGGTTGCCGTGCCTCGCTGCGCTTCAAGCCTGCTGACGACGCCTGTCCTCGGATCTCCAGAGAGTGAGTGGCTGCCGTGCCTCGCTGCATTTCAAGCCTGCTGACGACGCCTGTCCTCGGCTCTCCAGAGAGTGAGTGGCTGCCGTGCCTCGCTGCGCTTCAAGACTGCTGACGACGCCTGTCCTCGGCTCTCCAGTTGGTGAGTGGCTGCCGTGCCTCGCTGCGCTTCAAGCCTGCTGACGACGCCTGTCCTCGGCTCTCCAGTTCGTGAGTGGTTGCCGTGCCTCGCTGGGTTTCAAGCCTGCTGACGACGCCTGTCCTCGGCTCTCCAGTTGGTGAGTGGCTGCCGTGCCTCGCTGCGTTTCAAGCCTGCTGACGACGCCTGTCCTCGGCTCTCCAGTTCGTGAGTGGCTGCCGTGCCTCGCTGCGCTTCAAGCCTGCTGACGACGCCTGTCCTCGGATCTCCAGAGAGTGAGTGGCTGCCGTGCCTCGCTGCGTTTCAAGCCTGCTGACGACGCCTGTCCTCGGCTCTCCAGGAAGTGAGTGGCTGCCGTGCCTCGCTGCGTTTCAAGCCTGCTGACGACGCCTGTCCTCGGCTCTCCAGTTGGTGAGTGGCTGCCGTGCCTCGCTGCGTTTCGAGCCTGCTGACGACGCCTGTCCTCGGCTCTCCAGTTGGTGAGTGGTTGCCGTGCCTCGCTGCGCTTCAAGCCTGCTGACGACGCCTGTCCTCGGATCTCCAGAGAGTGAGTGGCTGCCGTGCCTCGCTGGGTTTCAAGACTGCTGACGACGCCTGTCCTCGGATCTCCAGAGAGTGAGTGGCTGCCGTGCCTCGCTGGGTTTCAAGCCTGCTGACGACGCCTGTCCTCGGCTCTCCAGTTGGTGAGTGGCTGCCGTGCCTCGCTGCGTTTCAAGCCTGCTGACGACGCCTGTCCTCGGCTCTCTAGAGAGTGAGTGGCTGCCGTGCCTCGTTGCGCTTCAAGCCTGCTGACGACGCCTGTCCTCGGCTCTCCAGTTCGTGAGTGGCTGCCGTGCCTCGCTGCGCTTCAAGCCTGCTGACGACGCCTGTCCTCGGCTCTCCAGTTCGTGAGTGGTTGCCGTGCCTCGCTGCGCTTCAAGCCTGGTGACGACGCCTGTCCTCGGCTCTCCAGGAAGTGAGTGGCTGCCGTGCCTCGCTGCGTTCAAACCTGCTGACGACGCCTGTCCTCGGCTCTCCAGTTGGTGAGTGGCTGCCGTGCCTCGCTGGGTTTCAAGACTGCTGACGACGCCTGTCCTCGGCTCTCCAGTTGGTGAGTGGCTGCCGTGCCTCGCTGCGTTTTAAGCCTGCTGACGACGCCTGTCCTCGGCTCTCCAGAGAGTGAGTGGCTGCCGTGCCTCGCTGCGCTTCAAGACTGCTGACGACGCCTGTCCTCGGCTCTCCAGAGAGTGAGTGGTTGCCGTGCCTCGCTGCATTTAAAGCCTACTGACGATGCCTGTCCTCGGCTCTCCAGGAAGTGAGTGGCTGGTGTACTTCGTTGCGCTTCAAGCCTACTGACAATGCCGCTACTTGGCTCTTCACTGATTATACTCATCCCTGGCTCTGGCCTACTAGAGCGTGCGTGCATGCTCTCCTTTCAAGTTTGCTAATTGTGTCCATCTTTGTTTTTCCAGTTTGTAAGTACTCTCCATACGTTCGCTCAAGCAAAAATCTCACTTCTATATGAGTTAAAGCTGGTTATGTCACTGCCCACCATTCAAAATGTGTTATCTTCGTATTACAATCATTTGTCTCCGGCTTATGAAATTTATCTCTCTAGATCACCGTCACAGATCTTACTGGTCATCATTTGATCCTTGGTATTTCACTTCATTATTTTTAGAGTGTATTTAACGTTTGGGGAAGCCGTTATCCTCATCTCGAAACATGCCACTTTCCTACGTCTCTCGCACTTATCACCTCAATCAGCCCTGACCCACGCTGAGCTGGACTATCGGGAGGCGAATATTGACTCGAAAATTCAACAGTTCCTTACGACATCTCTTCAAGAACACACTGTCGAGCTATTTGCGGGCTTTATTATGGCGACTGATATTGGTTCGTTCATCCTTGCATCTGGTAAGATAGTATCTCATCAAAATTTTAGTCCATAGAACAGATCATTGGTTTAAATGGGTTTGGGAAGCTGTATCTCCGCGCAAGTCTATCTTCTTGCCGATTTTGAGGCCGTTGAGGGACGATAAGTAGATCCAATGTCGAGTGGTCCAGGAATTGTGTAGTTGAGCCATGTATGATGTGTACGATATACTCGGTCTTTGTGGATCGTTGTAATATCTTCACCAAACTAGTTTCTGATCATGAGATAGGAGGCATTATTATGTATATAAACAAATTTACGATATGATATCACAGCCGTTTTCATATCAATAGGCCTATTTCCAGAAAATTTAGTATGGGGCCGAGTGAGCGGAAGTCAAGGATAACCAGTTATCTGGGATCTGATTGGAAAAAAATAAGGCTTATCTTTTTTTTTTTTCCATCGCCCCACTCTCACACCTTTGCAAAAAAATATGGTAAGTCTTGGCGAATATGCCGATGGGAGTTCCCGAAACTCAGCCCCGTACTAAAATTTCTGCAAATAGGCCTATCAATATGAAAACGGCTGCAAAGTCATCTGCGTGGGTGATGCGTCGTCATCAGTCACTGTGGGCATTTTAAGATGTTAAGGTTGCATTTATGCTAATTTAATAGAAAAAATATTCTAAAAGTGTTTCAAAAATAAGTGCACAAAACATCATGATCATATTTATAATATAGTTCACAATGAGTTTAGGATGAAAGTACTTAGTACACACTGATTACAATCATAATGAATTCAGTCATATGATTTCCATATCCCCATCAAAGTAATTCACAATGTGTATGGATAATCTATCTAAAAGATATTGTGAAAAATATTTTCAATATTATTCAAATATATTCAAGTGCTTCACTGTGAAAATATGTGACATGAGACCCGATGTTGTGACATCATGATTCAATAACATCCAGACTCAAGATACCAGAGTCAAGTCACTCAGGAGTCAGAATTAGTCATCGGCGGTCGGGAGGAAGTCACACGCTCGTCGTCTGTTGTCCACCTTCCCAATGTCGGGCTCAACATTGTGTTCCACCCCTATTGTAGATGTCGGCATGCACTCAGCGGCCACCAGAGGTTCCCATGGGAACCTACTCTACACTCCCAGCATTGCCCCAGCACAGAACCCACGCAGGGGCCTTCAGGCGTTAGGCGAGGCAAGGTGGCCTTTGGTCGGCGTGGACTCCAGCTTACCCACAGCCTCTAGGGTGCTCGCCCAGATGCCACGTCGCTCAGAACACTTCAAGTCTTGGAGCTCCAGACCTGGATCAATGGCAATGGGCTCACCCTGCAGATGTCGAAGCGCAAGAACGGTGCGTTGTGAATTCTGGGCCCAGAATGGCACTAACAAATAGTCCCCTGAGTTCGCGCAAGCCTCCAAATCAATTATCAAGGAAATCGTTGAGAGAATAAGGCTCTTATCATTCTTACTACCCGATTCTGACCCCACGTTTCCAGTGCAAGTTGGAGAAAGGCTCATCAATGTAACACCGCCTTATTAACCATAGCACATGTGCGAGCCAAAGCTTTGCTGCATGCACGGTCGTTCCTCCTTTCATTGCAATGCTCGCATCCAGCTCAGTGTGTTGTTGCGTTTCTCGGAGCCTCAATATTGTTATTATTTTTGACTTTCCAACATGTATATGATCAGTGTATGACCCTGTCGACTTATGGCATGACCAATGAATGAAAATGATGTTATTTAACTTAAAGTTGTATGCAGAGTAAGTAGGATCTGACATAAATAGAAAGAACTAGGGAGTTGTGGGCCTCGCTGCAAGTTCTTGATGCATACGACGCTGTACGCACTTGAAAGCACGTGTGTGAGTAAGAGTGGGTAGAGAGAGACCAGACAGGAGGGAAAAGTGTGGAAGTTGTTGCCAAGTCCAAGTGAACGCGAGCAACCAAATCGTGTTGCTAGAACTGAGAGTGGAATCTGAGTGAAAGGAGCAGAGATTAGAAACGTCGAGGACTTAGTCCAAGGTTGGACAGGCGTGAGGTCGAGAGAGGTGTTGGTTGAAGTAGGGAACGGAGCTGCTGGTGGAAGGGTTCGCGCTCGTGAGCGAAAGAAAGTGAGATCTGATGACGAAGGGGCGAAGCAAGGTGATGAAAGGGGACAATAGACAAGTGAAGGAGGGAACTGAGTCACTGTCAATAGGCTTCGATAAGGGAACTTTGCTTGCAACTCTTGAAGTCACGCAACGTTGAAGAGTCGGAAGTCCAAGCACAAGTCTGAACGGACCGAAGCCAGAATGGAAGGGAAAGGAGTGTGAACACCAAAGGGTCAGGAAAATGTTGATTTGCGAGTGCGAGTTGGCGACAAGAGTAGGCTGGCTAGCGAGACAGGGTGCTAAGAGCGAGCGAAGGAGTGTCGAAGACGCGAAAGGAATCTGCAAAGTCGAAAGAAGATAGTGGGAACACAGGTTGAGCGAGTGTGCGGAAGTCTTCGACTTAGACCTGCCCCGACGAGCTAGAAAGTGTTCATGTGAGAGCGTGTGTGTGTAGAAGGGGGAAACTCGGAGGACTGATAATTACATTGAGCAATTCATGAGGCCCTATATACGTCACGAACAGGTAAGTAGGGTCGAACAAAGTAGAAACGCTAAGTCGACGTTTGTGAGGGAGAATGAGAAAGTGGGGGAAAAGCTAAACAAAAGTCAAGGTTATGTCGATATCAATGGAGAGACAGAGGCTTGGGTGGGACCACCCCAAAACGCCTTTGAAACCTGATGATGGTGGTGTCGACGACAAGCTATGGTATTGTAGAATGGAGACGGCGTATTGGGAACCGGAAAGTACTACGAGTATAGGGACGAGAGTAACGGTGGGTCGAGAGATACAAGAAGGGTGACCAGAACATGGCCGACGAGGTGCACTAAAGATGAAACGCAAACGAAAAGTAAGAAATTTTAGATAAAAATGAAGGAATGTCAGGCGCAACTTTGCCCAAGACAAAGAGTGCAACCCTCGGCCGATGGTCGGAGGAAACAAGAGCATTGACAGCGTGACAAAGTCAGGATAGCTTCAAAAGAATGGCTGCGTGAGTGTCGAAGAGAGAAGCAGAAGATAATGGGGGTGTCGGTGATGTGGGAGCACGGAATGGTGTTACCCCACCCCCGCCCCCAAGCTTGTGAAACAGTGGAAGGGGTCTTGGACATTGTTTACTAAAGAAACAGTTGTATTTGTTTTTATGGAAGACAATGTCCTGTAAACATTCGAGAAGTGAATGAACGGAGATAAAAGAGGTAAGGGGATGAAAAAGAAGGTATGATGACAGTAAGCATCCTGCATTGGAGGATCTTGTGAAAGACAATAAATAGACCATTGAAATTGTGAACACACATGAAAAGTGCGTGGAAGGCTTGTAAGCTTTGAAATGAAAGGGGCAGTGTAGTGGGTAGAATTGATGGTATTAGTGGTGGAACGAAGAGGAGATCTGCTGCAGATGAGAGAAAAGTGTATAGATGGCCGGTGAGTAATCGTGATGCATCATGCTCAATGTGTTGACAAACACAAACAACGGAAGAAGACCCAAATAAGAAAAGACAGCTGTGAGTAGATTAGACGAAGTGTCGGCTGCTGTTGTGTGAGCGTGCGACAGGGCGGGTGGAGGCCTGTGAGTGGAAGAGAGATCTGGCCATTGTACTATGACGAAGTAGTGGTACTGTCCTGTGAGTGCGTAGCAAGGCGTACGGAGTTAGCAGTCAAATGGAGCATGGAAGGGCACTGTTTGAATGGCGACCTAGCGAAGTTGCTTTGTTGTGTAGTCGCAGAGGTCCGTCCATGTGATTCGTACGTACAGGGGTAAAGTGTTAGAAAGTGGATGCGCCGTTACCACAGACTGTACTTGTCCCACACCAAACTCTTGAACAGCGAATTCATTGAGTCGAGCCTTGCTCCACCACCAGGGCATTATTGTAGACAAGGTAAAGGTATAGTACAAAGAACCCTCGGGACGACTGTGTTTATGAATGCGTACTTGACTGAAATGACTTTCATTTATCCCCTTCCTCATGGGGAGTGCAACGGCGAGTGAACTCGAGAGCGAGCAAGAGCAAAACGAGACGAGCGATGAGAATGATAAGATGAGGCGATGACTTGCAAGATTAAGGTTTCGAGGTGAGCGCCCGAGTTATCCCTAAAGCGATCGCTCGCTCTTAGGTAATTTCAATATGAGTAGGCGTCGACTTTGTCGGTTGACTACAACCACAACCTTTGGTATGATTTATTTATTCTGGAAGAAGTGGGAGTGAGAATATTTTATGGACACGATGCCAAGTCATTAGTATTATCCACTAGACTTGATGCCAACAGTTTGCATGTGACCGCTACTTCTCAAGCCATGTTGTAACTTTGTTCATTGCCATGGAGCACAATTTTAGTGGACATCGATCCCAATTCCTCCTGTCTGACTTATAGTGCTAGTCCAGGTTTTTACCAGTTACTTCTTTTGATGTTACATACTGGTGTTCAGGTAAATGTGACACGGCTTCTTTGAACATGGCATGAGTCCACTTTTCAGTATAGATAAAAGTACACTGTTAGGAAGGGCATCTGCTTACTTTTTTCGTTAGTTCATTAGGGAAGGATTGAGAACAGATGTCATGTTTGTTGACGAGTTCATGTTACCAGTGTGTCGCCATTAGGGTGCCAATGTTGTATCAGGGTGGACTTCGAAGATGGATGGCGACCCTTATTGCGATTGTGTTCGCGTGAGCAATGTCTGGGCAGGGTACGAACATATTCTGGTGTTAAGCAATCCCCGTGTTGTGCGAAGGTGCACTATTCTGATGAAAGCCTGCGTCGAAAAAAAGTTAGCACGGAGTCAGGAACGTTACAAAAAATAAGTGGGCATGACTCTTCGAGGAACCAGGCGACAATGTAGCCGAAAACGATACTGTGGTCGATATGGTGATACTGGCTGCCGGTATCAAAGAGAAGGACATGGGAGTTGCCATCAATCAGCCAGCGACCATAACGACATTTCACTTCCTTTACAAGCATCGAGTCGAGGGGTTCCTCTGTTCCATGGGGGCTGGGCTAATTTGTATGAGTGGACCGATGAGCGCTACCTGTTGCCAAATGTGGAGACGGTGGCGAGAACCGTGCCCATGTCAGTCGGTGAACGTGTGAGGGGAGCATACACACACCCGGTCGATGGAAGACAGGAAATGCAGACAGGACAGTGGCGTCATGTAGCACAGTACACCTCAGAACATACGCCTCGGAACAGAAAACTCATAGGCCGATGACAAGGGTCGAGATTTGATTAGGTAGAACCGACAGCAAGAGAGGAAAATGAAATTTGCTAAGAGAGAAAGAGTGAGAATGGGAAAGGGCCGTCACCAAGGAAAGGCGCGGTGACTTACCGGTTTGCAGAACAGGAATGAGGGCGAGTAGGTGGCAGGTTATGAGGTTACGAATATATGCAAAGCGGGGGGAGGTCCAATCAATTGGTTTTCAGAGGCCATTCACATCTATTGGTTTCTGAAGGATGCGTTTGTTCATATGTATGATATTCATGAGTCTTGCAGGAACCCACCGCCGCTCCACGTATAGTGTGCGCTTCTTTTCTGAATGGCTCAGATCGAGTGACCGAGTTACTGAACTAGATTTCACTGGAAGGTACATAATGTACCTGCGAGTTGCCGAATGGGTAGTCCCCTAATAGGAATAAACGTGGCGCAGAGACTGGCTCTCCCCTAAGCTTTTAGCGACCCGGAAGGGGCCAGCGGCTCATGGGCCTATGGGCCAGGAGGCCAGAGAGGGACGGAGGTGGTAAGAAGATCAGACAAAGAAGGAAGCTGAACCAGGTCGCGTCCACTGTGACCTCCCCCCCTCCCTCGCTTCCGCTGCTCGGGGGCAGGTCTCCAACTGCCCGCCGGATTGACCGCCTATAAGACGGTGCGGCCTGCGAGTTGCCGAGTAGGCAGAGGGGGCAGTCCCCTAAGCATGGGACGCATGGCACAAAGGCCAGCTCCCCTGAGCTTTAGCGACCTAGAGAGGGCTTCGTGGCTCAGGGGTCCATGGGCCAGGAGGCCAGAGAGGGACGTTGGGCGGAGGCGGTAAGGAGATCGGACAAAGAAAGAAGCTGAATAGGATCACGTCCACTGTGACCTCCCCCCCCTCCCTCGCTTCCGCTGCTCGGGGACAGGTCTCCAACTGCCCGCCGGATTGGACCGCCTATAAGACGGCGCGGCCTGCGAGTTGCCGAGTAGGCAGAGGGGGCAGGTCCCTAAGCATGGGAACGCATGGCACAAAGGCCAGCTCCCCTGAGCTTTTAGCAACTGGAGAGGGCTCGTGGCTCAGGGGTCCATGGGCCAGGAGGCCAGAGAGGGACGTTGGGCGGAGGCGGTAAGGAGATCGGACAAAGAAAGAAGCCAAATAGGTCGCGTCCACTGTGACCTCCCCCCCCTCCCTCGCTTCCGCTGCTGGGGACAGGTCTCCAACTGCCCGCCGGATTGACCGCCTATAAGACGGGTGGCCTGCGAGTTGCGAGTAGGCAGAGGGGGCAGTCCCTAAGCATGGGAACGCATGGCACAAAGGCCAGCTCCCCTGAGCTTTTAGACCTGGAGAGGGTTCGCGGCTCAGGGGTCCATGGGCCGAGGCCAAGAGGGACGTTGGGCGGAGGGAACACAGAGGGACAAGCATAAAGTGTAGGTTGATCGTAGACATCAGACAGATACAAGAAGAGTAGTGTTACGATTCGGACTGGATCTGGCCTCCAGGTAGCTCGTATCCCCGGGCAGGCAACATGTGATATGGTACGTGACTCATACAAAAAACGGTCCTGAAAAACCCCAGTACTGTACGATAAGGTGATTGGTCGTTATTGTACGATAAGCAATGACTCGGACGGACACTTACAATAGCCATACTGTACATGATTGGTTACCTACCATTCAAGAGGCGCTTCAAAGCCCTCGTGTATATGTATATAAGGTTAGCCAAGCTGTGCAGTATTCCGCAGCTTGGTCTTCTTGAATCTATCCTGTCTTCATTCATCCTATCCTTCTTCAATCAGTCTAAGTCTTGCGCTCCTCTTGGTAGGAGTCTGCATTGTCGTCATTGTCATGATCCCATAGACATTTTTCTTTTTCTCTTTACTGTTACTATACGGACTTGGTACTTGACCACTGACGCAACCCTACTTACATGTGATTGCCTACTTACATGTGATTGTCCATCTTACATGTGATTACTTAGGACTTTGTAGTGGGTCAGACCCTGGAGTTACTAGTGGGTCGGGTTTTAGGAGTTAGCTGTGGGTCACCACTATCTATATAAACCCTCCATAGACATAGTAGTTCTTTAGTTCTGTCTTCGTCTTTTCATCAGCAATACCATCGTCTTCATTGTCTTGTCCTGTGTGCCCTCTCTTCTTCTCATCACCATACTAGGGGAACCCTTTTATTAGGGTCCCACCACGAAGTCTTGACTTTTGAACTAATCAATTGTCACACAGAACCCTCGTACCTCTGTTCTTATTTGTGCAAGTCGCACCCAAGGTCCCTGCTGAGACCTTGACATAAGACAGAACTATCTACACTGGCAATGGCTAGTTGCATCACCTCGAACCCACTGTACCACTGAACCCTAGAACCTTGCACCCCATCCCTCATCTGAGGGACAGACACCACGTCGCGCTCAGGAAGATTCAGCGCTCTTGCTCCGGACTCAGATTCCGACTCCTCAGACAGTACCACTTCGCTGCATAGTACAGCACCAGTACCCACAGAACCCCCTGCACCACAGTACCCTTTCCTCGCACCAGAACAAATCAACAACCTCTCGCAAGCAGCCAGAGGAACTGCTGTCTGGATTACCACAAACCTTGGAACCAGCTATTACCTTCCTGATAACGGCACTTACCACCTCCTTGTCTTTGCCAACTCTCACTGGCATGCCGGAAACTTCATTGACAACCAACTACACGCAGTAGCAGCAATCCCAGCTGAAGTACCATTACCACCTGGCAAGAACTTGAAGTTCTTGAACGTCACAACCAGCTCT
>WTXK01000926.1:0-14854 GCA_025769895.1 Lactarius psammicola
CCTCAAATTGCTACAAAACACCACCAACGCCTCTATTCATCAACACCATGTCTTCATCTTCGAGCCCGCCATCGAACTTCAAACCAATCCTTGATGCCGCCTTGAGCGAGTACAAGAAGAAGACCGGACAAGGTCTTCTAGACCACCCGATCGCGACCGAGTTGCAACGCTGTGACACTGTCGATGCTGTCCTATCTATACTACAAGATCAAGCCAAGGCGTTTCAGCGGTTTAAGGACGGTGACCAGGGGTTGATGAAGTGGATCGACCCATTGATTCAAGTCCTCTTCGCATTTTCTGGAACGCTTGGTGCGAGCGATGATGGCCTGGTACTTCTCAGGAGTCCGATTCGTGAAGACTCTAAGTGCGTTCTAACGTTATTGCACAGGCATTCCCCCCCGCAAAAGGAGTCATTGCTGGAATTGGTGTCCTACTTGCTGTCCGTTTCTTCATGCCTTTGTTTAAGTTTTCCGTGACCCTTCTAATACCGAAAGTTATAGGCAGCAAAGGACGTGAGAGCGAGCCACGATCCGCTCGTCGAACTATTTGAGAAAATCGAGAACTCCTTCAAACGCCTCGGGGGTTATACCTGTATTCCGTTGACCACGAATATGGCGGAGGTATTTCTGAAGATCATGGCCGAAGTACTCTCTATCCTCTCCATTGCGACGAAGGAGGTGAAGCGATGGACTGCAAGTGAGCATTTTCTTTGGTATATGATTAACGCCATTCCACTCTAATGCTTGATCAGAAATATATTTCAGGAGACTATTGGGAAGGACAGATATCGAGGAAGTGTTCAAGGCGTTAGACAACTTGATACAGGAGCAAGTCCGGATGGCGACAACTCAGGTTATGAAGGCCACTAGTGAGCTTAAAGATGGTACGTATCCCTATCGACCCATCATCCATGTTATGACGAACATTCGTCTGTCTAGACGTCAAGAAATCCGACTTGGCTGTAGCGAACAATATAGACGGGATAAAGTGTTCGTGATCTGCTACTTTCATCGCCTGCTTTGTGAACACTGAAGCTCGGCCGCAGGGAACCAGAAAGGACTGGACGTTCGAAAATGGTTCTCCCCACCGGACCCGTCGACGAACCACAACACCGCATGTGAGGTCTACCATAATGTACCATCCATGTGGTTCTTCGGAGCTGGCGTATTCAACGATTGGATGTCAAATGGTTCCCTTCTGTGGATCCATGGAAAATGTACGTTCCTATCATATTTCGCCTGCTCGTCTCCTGATAACCTCCTCATCTGCGTAGCGGGCTCGGGGAAGACCATTCTTTGGTTCGTCATTTCCCGATTGTTGTCTCCGGGGGCGGTACTTATGTTAACTACAAGTTCCGCCATCATACAACACATTATGAAATTGCGCGAAGCCGGACAAGCTACGCTAGCGTATTACTACTTCGACTTTCGAGACAAGGGAAAACAAAATGTCCGCAACTTTCTTACCTCCGTCCTAGTACAACTTTCGGAATCTTCGAGCCCTTGTCGCGACATAATCTATCGTCTTTATTCGGCACACGGGAACGGCACGCGACAGCCCAGAAACAGCGCTTTGATGGACTGTCTGAAGGAAATGCTCACAGTAGCAGCTGAACACCCGGTCGTCATCATCGTAGACGCAATCGACGAATGTCTCGACACCTCCGGGATTCCAACCCCACGAGAGGCAATCCTCGACGTTATAAAGGACCTTGCTCACTCGCACCATCCGAATTTACGTTTTTGTGTCACTAGTTGCGCGGAGGCCGACGTCGAAACCAAACTCGAGCCACTGACCATTAGCGCGGTTTCACTTCACGGACAAAGTGGACGGAAGAGTGATATTGCCAACTACGTGAGCTCTGTCGTGTCCTTGGATGAGAACTTGAGGAAATGGCGGGACGAGGATAAGAAACTGGTTGTCGAGGAGCTCTCTGAAAGAGCAGACGGAATGTAAGGGTGTTTCTTCGTTCTCAGCGAAAAGCTCTCTTATCATGTAATGCGCAGGTTCCAATGGGTATTCTGTCAGCTCGAGACGCTGCGGCGCTCTGCCCAACCAGATGTCCGACGGGCTCTCGAAGAGTTACCGAAGACCTTATACGAGACTTACGAACGCGTGTTGAGGATATCAATGAGAACAATCGAGAACATGCTCGTCGTCTCCTTCACTGCCTCGCGGTTGCCGTCCGGCCTCTTCGTGTCGAGGAATTGGCAGAAATCCTTTCATTCGACTTTGACGACGCCCAGGGAGGCATTCCGACGTTCCGGGCGGACCGGCAGCCGGAGAACCAAGAAGCGGCTCTACTGTCTATATGCTCGAGTCTCATCTCTATCGTCGATGACGGCGGCTCCCGGGTGGTGCAATTTCATCACTCATCCATCAAAGAATATTTGACGTCGAATCATCTCGCATCCTCCACCGGAGACCTCTCCCAATTCCACATTATTCCCAGATCCGCGCACACCATCTTCGCGCAGGTCTGTCTCGGATTTCTTCTTCACTTGGAAGATCACATCGACGACGAGAGTCTTAAGGGACTTCCTCTGGCTAGTTACGCAGCTCAATATTGGGTTGAGCATGCCCAATTCGAGGACGTCGCATCAAGTGTGGAAGATGGGATGAAGTCCCTCTTTGACGTGGATAAGCCACATTTTGCCGCATGGGTCAGGACATACGACATGGATGGGCAGTCAGACGGGAAGTCGAAGTCTGAGATGCCTAACCCACTCTACTATTCCGCGCTTTGTGGGTTCCCCGACCTTGCAAGGCACCTCGCCATCAAACACCCTCAGCACGTCAACGCTATTGGGGGCAACTACGAGCTTCCGTTGGTTGCGGCGTTATGCAGAAAACACCTCCTGGTTGCGGAAGTCCTACTCGAGCGCGGCGGGACGGTTGATGTTCGGGGAAGGGAAAACAATACTGCACTCCACAGAATAATACGGCTCGACGAAGAGACTATCGACGCGATTCAGTTTCTACTTGAACGTGGCGCAGATGTGAATGCTCGACGAGAAGATCTCTGGACACCACTCCATGTGGCAGTAGACATTGGAGAGCTGGAGGTAGCGCGGATGCTACTTGAGCATCATGCCGACGTCAATTCTCAGAACGACGAGGGCCTGACTCCGTTGCACCTGCTGTCGGGACGGCATATGTCCCCGGGCGAAGAAGATGGCTCCACACTTGCGATGTTATTACTGGAGAGTGGCGCAAACGTGAACGTGCGAGCCAAGGACAACGCGACCCCACTGCATTTGGCATCCTACAATAACAGGCTCGAGATCGTACGGGTGCTACTCGACCACGGTGCAAATGCCGACGCGGAAAATAACGAGGGAAGGACGTCATTGCAGGAAGTTTTCAGAGGCAACCGTAACTCCGAAGATGGCGTTGCTGTTGCACAGCTATTGCTGGAGCGCGGCGCGGAGGCATATGCGCGAGACAAGTATCACATAACCGCGTCAGACTTGGCCTTCTGTTTTGGAGAGCAGAAGATCTGGCAAGTTCTGCTCAGCAGTGGCGCAGAATTCAGTCCGGAGAACGACCGCGATCGAAAGGCATTTCCCCTGTGGATAAAAGGTGAATATTATTACTTCTAAGGGCATGACTTCGGACCTTATAAGTTTTTTTTTTGTTCTGCTAGAATGCGCAGCGGATAGTAATGCACGCGACAAGTACGATACAGTCCTGTTGCATTCCGCATCCTACCATGGGAGGTTTGAGATGGCGCAAGTGCTACTTGACCACGTAAAAGTAAACCTGAAGAACCACCGGGGCGAGACGGCATTGCACGTAGTCTCACGAGGCAAACATAACTCGCAAGAAGGTGTCCGTGTGGCACAGCTATTATTGGAGCGTGGGGGGGATGTAGACACGGAAAATAGCGACCACGAGACCTCGTTACACGTTGCGTCTTACCATGGGAGGCCTGATATCGCACAAGTGCTCCTCGACTACGGTGCAAAAGCGAATGCGGAGGACAACTTCCTCAGGACCCCATTGCACCAAGTGTCACGTGGCGAATATGAATCCCCAGAAGGTGGTGCCCGCGTCGCACAGTTCTTACTAGAGCATGGTGCGGATGTGGGCGCATTGGACAAGTACTTCTGGACCCCGTTGCATCTCGCATCCCGCCATGGAAGGCCCGAGATTATACAGGTGCTTCTCGACTGTGGCGCAATAACGAACGTCAAGAACGAACAGGGCGAGACCCCGTTGCACGTGGTGTCGCAGGTTAAATATGACTCGAGAGATGGTGTACGCGTCGCACAGCTGTTACTGGATCACGGCGCGGATGTGAACGCACGACAGAAGGACCACAGCACCCCATTACATCAGATAGTATCCTGCTATGGGGGGCCCGATATCGTACGGGTTCTTCTCGACCACGGTGCAAAAGTGAACGCAGAGGACAACCTCCGTAGGACCCCGTTACACAAAGTGTCACTAGGCCTGCATGAATCCCAAGACGATTGCGTTCGTGTTGCACAGCTATTAGTGGAGCACGGCGCAGACGTAAACGCCCACGATATAAACCGTGAAACCCCACTCCATTTGGCATCCTTCTCCGGAAGGATCGAGATCGTGCGGAAGCTTCTTGAATACGCCGCTTTGAAAGATGACGGCCAGAACACACCGCACCTAGGCTTAGGAGGTGAATATCTCACCCAAAGATAACCTTCGTGTTGCCGACGTTTTTTTTACTAGAGCGCAGCGTAGATGTGAACGCACAACGGAATGATAAGTCGACCCCATTGCATCTCGCATCCTGCTTTGGAAGGCCCGAGATTGCACGGGTGCTTCTCGATCACGGTGCAAAAGTAAATGCGGAGGACAACTTCCTCAAGACTCCATTACACGTAGTGACACAAGGCGGGTATGGATCCCAAGAAGATGGCGTCCGCGTCGCACAGCTATTACTGGAGCACGGCGCGGACGTAAACGCCCGCGATATAGACCGTGAAACTCCACTCCATACGGCATCCTCCTATGGAAGACTCGATATCGTGCGGCTGCTTCTTGAACACGCCACCGTGAAGAATGACCACGGCCAAAACCCATCGCATCTAGGCTTAGTAGAAGGTGAATATTGCGCCCAAAAATAATCTTCGCGTTACCGACACTGCACTTTTTCTTAGAACGCGGCGTGGATGTGAACGCACGCAGGAAGGACCACTGGACTCCGTTACATATTGCCTCCCGTGGGAAGCCCGAAATTGCACGGATTCTTCTCGATAGTGGTGCGAAAGCAAACGCGGAGGACGACCTTCTCAGGACCCCATTGCACCACGCGGCAGGAGGCCTATATGAATCCCAAGAAGATGGCGTCCGCGTTTCCCGGCTATTACTGGAGCACGGCGCAGATGTAAATGCCCAAGACATAAATCGTCGAACCCCACTCCATTTGGCATCCATAACTGGGAAGCTTGAGATCGTACAAGTGCTTCTTGAACACGCCACCATGAAGAATGATCGGGGCCAGAACCAGTCGTATCTAGGCTTAGAAGGTAAATTTTACTCCCCAAAATTAACTTCGTTTTAACGACTCTTTTGTCCTAGAGCGTGGCGTGGAGGTGAACGCACGACAGGCGGACGACTGGACCCCATTGCACCTAGCATCCTACAATGGAAGGCTCGAGATCGCACGAGCGCTTCTAGACCATGGTGCATCAGCGAACGCCGAGAATGACCTGGGCGAGACCCCACTGTTCCTAGTGTCTCGAGGCGTGTATGACTCCCAAGATGATGGCGCCCGTATTGCACAGCTATTATTGGAGCGCGGCGGGAATGCGAACGCCCAACGGAAGGACCACTGGACCCCATTACACGCTGCGTCTTACGTGGGAAGGCCCGAGATTGTACGGGTGCTTCTCGAACACGGTGCAAAAGCGAACGCCAAGGATCGCTAGAGAAGGAGCTCATTGGACCTAGTGGCGCGAGGCGAATATGGATCCCAAGAAGACGGCGCTCGTGTTGCCCAGTTATTACTGGAGCACGGCGTAGATGTGGACGCATCAGACAGTGACTACTGGACCCCGTTACATTCTGCATCCTATCGCGGGAGGTCCGGGATCGTGCGGGTACTTCTCGACCACGGCGCAAAAGCGAACGCCAAGAACGACAAGGGCGAAACCCCATTGGAGTTAGTGTCAGGAGGCGAGTATCACTCTCAAGACGACGGTGTCCGTGTCGCACAGTTATTACTAGATCACGGCGCGGATGCGAACGCACAATCGAAAGGACTCCCGACATCCTTACATTTGGCATCGTACTCCGGGAGGCCCGGTATTGTACGGGTGCTTATTGACCATGGTGCGACAGTGAACACGCCGGAGGACATTCTCCTCAGAACCCCTTTGCATGACTTGTCACGAGGCGAGTACGAATCCCGAGAAGATGGTGTCCGTGTTACACAGCTATTACTGGAGCGCGGCGCGGATGTAAACGCGCAAGACGTAAATCGTGAGACGGCACTCCATTTTGCGTCCTCTTCTGGGAGGATCGAGATCGCGCGGGTGCTTCTTGACCACGGTGCAATAGCGAACGCGGAGACATACGACGGCGAAACCCCGTTGCACGCAATATCACGAGGAAAATCTGACCCCCAGGATGATATTCGTCTTGCACAGTTATTGATGGAGCGCGGCGTGGACGCGAACACACCAGACAAGGACCACGAGACCCCATTACATTATGCATGCCGCTTTGGGAAGCTCGACCTTGCACGGGAGCTTCTTGATCACGGTGCGACAGCGACCGCGGAGAATGGCCGGGGCGCGACTCCACTGCATGTATTATCACAAGGCGCATGCGAACCCCAGGACGGCGTCCACCTTGCACGGCTACTACTGGAGCGCGGAGCAGACGTGAACGCACTAGACACGGACAATGAGACTCCGTTACATTCTGCATGCAACAATGGGAACCTCGATATCGCACGGCTACTTCTCAACCACGGTGCAGTAGCGAACGCCGAGAATCACTTGGGCAAGACCCCGTTGCACACAATGTCACGAGGCAAACTTGTCCCTACAGATGGTGCACGCGTTGCACGGCTACTATTGGAACACGGCGTGGATGTGAATATACAAGACAAGTTCCACTGGACTCCATTACATGTTGCGTCCTACCATGGGAGTCTCGAGATCGCGCAGGTGCTTCTCGACCACGGCGCAACAGTGAACGTGAAGGAAGATTTCGGTTACACCCCATTGCACCTCTCGTCGCAATACGGTGTTGAATCCGAAGAACGTGGCATTGATGTTGCACGGCTACTACTGGAGCACGGGGCGGACATCTACGCGCTTGATATGAGTCGTCAAGCCCCTCTAGATCATTCATTGCGCCGTGGGTGGCACAAGATGGCGCAAGTTCTTCTCGAGCACGGTGCGATTTTATTTTTATTCATGTACGTGCGCGGACGTTAACACAACTCTAATGCACAGACGCCAAGGCCAAGCTAGCGTAGGGCTTAATTTCCAAAGGGTGGTTAACGGTCGTCTACGCCTAGAATTGTCGATACGTACTGAGGCATCAGAAAATAGTTTTTCATGATATAACACAGAACTGTACTGTAGGACATACAGAATGATCACGCGCCATGTACTTCCTTAGACTGGCCCGTCTTTTGATTGGCCACGAGGCCTGAGGCATCAACGACCTTCCCAATTGAATGGTTTTCGGGTACCCCTCACGCTGAATCGCGCATTATGTTCGTTCTGTGAGAAATTCCCGGGTCAACACATAGCGGCCTTTCCGTCGAAGAAGTGTCTGAGTTAAGCAAATGGACACGACATAACAAACGGGACAGAAGAAGCAGATATAAACATCATCGGTTGTTTATGCCAGGATAGGCCACCGACAAACGTCTTTCTGTGAGAACGTGGCGGATAATACTGGGAAGGATATAAGCGACAGAGGTGTAGTGGAGGGTATGCAAAGGCGAAGTAAAGCAACATAGGAAGAGACGAAGAGACAGTACGTGAGGCGCGAGGCGATCCAAGTTCGCCATAACATCCAGGCAAGGTTGAGCAGACGCACAGTACCGTAGAACTTCTACCAGCACTGGGCGCATTGATGGCACATTGCTCTTCGTGCACAACAACACCACGATGGAGTAAAGGTTGAAAGGAAGGCCCACCCTTCGTCTTTCATGTCAGACGGTCGAATTGGCCGAACCTTTACATCAGTGGAACTAGCGCCTGTCTAGCCTGACGGAGCACTAGTCTAGTTAAACTGTACGAGACGAGTGGCTTCAAGAAGCCACCGTCCCTGTCTAGGCGTCTAGACATAAGAGGAAAACAGTTCCGCAATCCGCGCTGAGTAGGTTAGCGGGATGGCACTACTACTCGCAGAAGTTGGTTTTGGGTGTGGTGCATCAGCATCTAACTGTAAGTCCGGCGCCATGATTGGCTGGATGGTCTCAGGCTCCAGGGCAGGAGTTACGTCTTCTGGTGGTTGAAGTTTTTTTTTTTTCGAATCCATTAGAGTGCCTCTTGGGGTACAGAACCCTATATAACACTTTACAACGGCATGTTTCTCCAAGTTGTTTAGCAGTGACCGAACTTTCACCAACAGCATCCATTATGTTTGCAGTGTCGCCAGAGTGGAGAGAGTCAGGGCGGAGAGAGAAACATCTTCGCCATAAAAGCCTGTATGAAAGCTAACTGAATCGTAAAATACTACTAGATAGTACGTAGAAAGAGCAAGGGGAGCAAAGCGCCCGGGCCGTTAACCGAACCGTAAGGTACCCGGTGTCAACCGTTCAACGTTCAATTGCCGGTTTGCGGTCCTACTCATGATTTCGTCTCCCCATACATCTACTGTTCATCCCACTACGGTAGTTCTTTCTTCTAGTGCTACTTTCCCGAAGGCTCGAAAAGCAAGCTGACGTCATTCTTCTTCTCATCGAATTTTCACCAAGTAACCCCATCCCCGCTGCTGTTCAGATCGAGGGAATCCCTGTAACAAGTGGGGTATCACACATGTACATGCTTCTTCCGTCTTCGTGCCCGCTCTAATGAACCCTGCACTGCACCTCTCACGCTCACTGGCGTCGTTTCCGTCCGATTGACCCATCTAATCAATGACCCCCTACCCCCGCCTAGACGTCACTCATTGCTGACTCCCCCTCCCCTCACCACGGACGTCATCCATGAGTTCAATGCTACCGCTACCATACTTTCGAGCGCTTGGCCAGCACATCGTGACAGCGTGCGAGGAAGAGTGTAACGCAGCGAAGCGTGTCTAGGCAAGAAGCGGCTTGAGAAGCGACACGCTTTTTTTTTTGGAATCACTGCAGCGGACTGAGACGAAGAAGTGATGCACGATCGAAGAAATACGAGTTCTGAAAGTGAAACCGGTCCCTAGGGGACAAGGGGCTGAAGGGTTCGCAGCCAAGGCGCCCTCGGCGGATTTAACTAGGTTTTCCTTTTAAAAGACAGCGCGACAAGAATCGACACTAGACCCACCAATATGACTAGCCTCGCTGCAATATTGTTCACGCTTTTAGTGGGGTCTTCTCTACTTGCTTTTCTGTACTCTCGTCGTCGTGGGGAACCTCTCAGAGACCTCAGAGGACCGGAACCATCTTCGTTTTGGCTGGGTATAGTGCACCAATTCTACGCCACGTGGTCATCAGACCAATTGGGTTGTCAGGTAACGAGGCCGACATTCGATACCAGAATGAAGTAGGAGATTGCGAGTTCAAGTGGATGCGCGAATATGGTAGTGCGTGGCGTCGGGCTGGATGCTTCGGCGTGAGTGCGACAACCGTTCTCCGATTTGTTACTGAACGGGACTACAGACAGATCGCCTGATGTTGGCGGACCCAAAAGCCATTAAACACATCCTACACACGGCTGGATATCATTACCCCAAGACGGTAGACAGGGCTCAGTTTTCTAAGCTAATCACCGGAAATGGAATAGTTGGCGCCCAAGGTTTACACTCCCTTGGATGGCTTTCGATTGCAACTCATAGATACAACTGTTCAGGCCAGGCCCACCACCGCCAGCGGAAGGTTATGAGCCCAGCATTCAGCCCTTCTCAGATGCAAACCTTCCTTCCGTTGTTCCATAGGACCGCTTCAAAGGTTTGACGTTTGGAGATGTAATTGGATGCGTCACAATCTGATTACCGTGTAGCTTGTTCAAAGGTGGAAGGAAGTGATTGCTGCAGACCCATCCGGACAACCACTTGTGAATGTGACCGGGTGGTTCTCACGCGTCGCACTGGACATCATTGGAGAAGGTTTTGCGCGTGTTTCTGCTGCTGTAACGTCGCGTGCTAACCCTCAATCCCAAGCCGGGTTCGACTTCCAGTTCGGGTCGCTTGATAACACGAAGAACCCCTTCGGGATGCAAGATGGTGATGATGATGTGTTGTGAGGCCGGAAATATCTTTATCGGTCCTTATGATGATGATAATCCATAGCATCGACTCCACACTCTACCCTGGTTGGTACGACATCATCTTCAAGGAGACCTGGAGGTACATCCCAGGACCACTGCTTGAATATGTCCGCTACTTGCCCACGCGCGAGTACCGCGGATTCCGCTTGATGTTAGACAATTCCCGTGAATTCTCTAGGGGACTGATCAAGCAGAGCACGGTTAAAGGAGACAGGAACGACATCCTGAGCGTGCTTCTGCGCGCGAACGGATCTTCCAACCCCAAGAACAGGATGGATGACAGTGAACTGGTTGATCAGATCGCGTGCGTCACATGATGGGCATATGGGTCTTCGATAGTATGTTGCTTACTGGTATGTCGACTACAGCACGTTGGTTGTTGCTGGGCATGATACCTCTGCCAAATCTTTGACATGGTACTTCTACGAAATTGCGAAGCATCCCGAGGCGCAGGTGCGCATCCGAGAAGAGATTGCACTTGTCCGTTCCAGAGCAGTTGGAGAGGAGTTTACAATGGCGGATCTCGACAGTATGGTATACACTCTGGCTACGCTGAAGGTGGTGTTACTTTTTTTGTGCCCCTGTCGTCGCTGATGAGGTGTAGGAGTCGATGAGGCTCGATCCCATCGTCTGGCTCCTCGCAAGGGTGGCAAGTCGGGACGACATACTTCCTTTGGCTTTCCCAATCACAACCAAATCGGGCGAAAAGACCACATCAATTCCCATCAAGAAGGGGACGCGGATCGATATTTCTACGGCCGCCTACAATCGGTGAATCTGATATCGCGTTTGCGTGAGCGGGTAGCTGAGCAGGAAATAGCCTCCCGGATGTGTGGGGCGAAGATGCGAACGAGTGGAACCCAGATCGCTTCCTAGATCCACAGAGGGATTTCGTGGAAGCATCGTCCAACATTGGGCTCTTTGGCAATCTGTAAGTATAAGTTGATCTCAATCGCACTTTGACTGACGACTTGCTACAGGATGGGCTTCTGTATGCACTCAAATGACTCGTCCTACCCTACGTCTTCTGATATGCGAGCTTTTTAGCGACTGGCACCCGTGGGTGCATCGGCTGGCGATTCTCGTGAGTGCCGTCTCGGTAGTATCGCTTTTCACGCACAGTGCTGCAAGTTGATGATTGGTACCGTTTGCAGAGTTCTTGAGATGCAAATCATAATTTTGACGCTCCTCGAGAATTTTGAATTTTCCCTTCCTCCTCAAAACGAGAAAACAAAGATTTATCGCAAGCCGAGTCACATCATGTTGCCCATGGCAAAGGGACAGAAGGGATATTGGATGGGTCTTCTTATCAAGCCGCTAACCTGACAGAGTGCGGTCAACTGAGCGCTCATCTTTGTTGTGTAATCGAGCCTCTGCAACAGTAGAAAATAAGTCGAGATGCAGCATAGACGACTCGGAGCGCAGGAAGTTTGAGAATGGGTTCACAATGACGGCTCCACTACATTTCTGTATTAGACGTAAAAAATTCAATCTGTGTGTGTACTAAGAGACAGACGGCCATGATGTGAGATGTTTTTGAAAGGTCCAACGAGAGCTGGCAAGTGGTAGAAGGTCGAGGTTGGACTCAAAGTGAGCCAGTGTAGCAAAGGGGCATCATTCACCGAGGCTTACTGCATCTGCGCCTGCTAGTAGGAATCAGAAAGCGTCGTTTCGTTCTTGGCACATTTTTATTATGAAGAAACATAAAAACAACAATAATAATAAATCTCCAGAGAACCAAAGAGGAAAAAAAAGAAACTTGCATTGTCCGGGAATCGAACCCGGGGCGGGTCGAATAGGCAAATTCTTATGGCAACGACCCAGGTTACCACTACCCCAACAATGCGTCGATGGGAACTGCTGCGCGCTACTCCAAGTAAATTCAGGCGACCACGACAGTCCAAGGAAGGAAAGGGAAGCGCCTGCCGCGCACTGTCCTTTCTGAGTCTTGATCTCAAACGTGAGCTGATATATACACAATTTTTCGATAAAATATGCGAATCCGCTGCTCGTCGTCATACTATCCCCGCGCTCTCTTGTCCCCCAGATGTTGTTGGTCGATACCGTCCTAGGCAATAAGCTCACCCACCTGTTCGTTTCCTGTTCTTTTTCGCTCTGCTTCTACTACTGATCTTACGCCGTATATATCTTCCAGGGGCCTCTGCTATGTTTTTCCCCACGACTCACCTTCATATTGAGGTTCTTTCTCTCACACAACCTCCGATCGCATGCGAGCGCGCTTGGAACCGCACTATCATGTCGCGTGGCAAGGACCAACATCTTGAAACCTTACATCGAGACATGGGATGTACCCCCGATGGTTGACGTCGGCCAGTAGGCAGGACTGGAGGTGGCGAGGAGCTACGTGCCCAAGTTCGTCTTCAAGGACAGTGAGTTCGGATTCGGCTCTTATTTTGTTTCAGCGGTGTATGAATACACTTTCACTCGAAGAGTTACCCTGGTTCTGATGTATGTTCTCCCTGTTGGTGGTTTATTTGTCACGACCATCTTCAAAGGCGCTTGATACTGCCCGGTATTTCCACAAGTCTGTTTGTATACCTTTCTTGATCCTACGCCCGCACATTGACATTTCCTATGTAGTACTTCTAAGCGAAGAAAATGACGAAGGAGCAGATCGCGGTCTTCATTGCGGGGCACAAGTGGGACTATCGACGTGAGTATCTGAGTCGGTTGATCGTGCGATCTTTAGGTCAGCTGACGTTGAATTCTCGTCAGTATTCGATTTTGCTGCTGCACTATAGGAGGCGCTTATCTTTGTCAGATTAATCTCCTCAGTGTTTAACAGAGCCGGAGCCCGCCATGTAGGCTCATGGCATAGAAAGGACGCGACATTCATTGGATTAATCGGTGCTAAAGTGACCTATAACAGCGACTCAGATCTCAAGAAGAGGCGGACAGCATTGATTTCCGGAGAAGAGAAAGAGTTCTCGATTTTCAAGGATTTTGGGCGCATACATTCTGTTCACACTTCTCGGCAGTACGACAGATGAGGCCTGTGAGGACTCGCGCGCGCCTTTGTTTATTAAGATTTTACCGGTACTGACTCCGATAAACTCAAGTTCCCCGAAGGACTCTATGTTGTATTCTGGCCGGCTATTGCCAACCGAGTGCACGATTCCCCAATAGAGTTTCTATAAAGCCTCGGAGAGAAATACATACTATGATGGGTCCGATATATTCCGCTTCTCGGCTTGGGCCCATATCAAGCGCAGCGCGTCACAGGCACATCGGAGAGATACGATACCCCAATACGTCGAAGGATTGATCCACATTGATCTACTGATTTGATAACGAGTGGTAGTTCAAGTCAATTCTACGCTCACCTGAGATATGGCCTTTCCTCTTCAATCCTCGTAACCTGATTGCGGCACTGTACCTTGGCCAACCAACTATGCTGCCTTGGCAGTGGGCCTCAAACTTGGAAGCAGAAGGATTCGGAATACCCGTCATAGAAATGTAGTAGGAAAAACTTTCGAACAATACATAAGAATTTTGCTGGTTTTGTGGACTTTACGCAGGTTGGTGTTTGACCAATGGTTTGGCCGGATTGGGTCAGGCGTGTCACTCACTTTTGCGGTGTTCGAAAGTTGCTCCGACTCGGAGTCCTCGTTACAGTGATTTGAATGCTGCTGCTATTCCATCCCCTCTCAACTTCAGATAGAGCTCCGTGAAATTGATATGATGCCTACAGTGCTGGCACAATTCCACGCCTACTTGAATGGGAATCTATTGTGATATGCGCCTTCCCCCATAGCGCTGTACACCGGGACGCTGACCATCGGCAGAACTCAGGCTCAAGTTTTAACGTACTAGGTGTTGTTCTATACATCGGCGCTGGAGGGACGCAACAACCCTTCGAGCCCACTACAAGTGACACCGCGTCGTACGTGAATTCACGTCACGTCTGGATCCTCGTCTCGTGATGTGATAGGACATACCCAGTGACTTTTCGTGATGCAGAAACTCTCCCAATTTGACCCAAGATTACAAGGACTATGTAACCTGACTGGATCCTTTACTAACGCCACGAAGTCACATCTGGCGATGAGCCGTTGAACATAACGGAGCAATGATTCTCGCAGTCTACTATCGGCGTTGGAAGATGAAAAACGAAACGGTTCTAGATCTTTGTTGCTCATTGCTAATCCTTTCCCATCATACTTCCATTTCTCCGGTAACGCCTACCGCCTACCGGTCATGTGCTTGATTTGTGCCCCTTTCGTGTTTACGGCGGGCTCAAAGGCCTCGGTTTAAGGGTCTCTCTCCATCGTCGCATTCACCATCCCTCTCTCTCAACGAAATGTCTATATCTCACGATTTAAATTCAGAGGTCTTGCTCTCAGTTGTTGACCATGTATTTCTCCCCCCGAAGCTTCCCCAACAGGCCCGACGGAGGAAGCTGAAAGCAGGACCATGTG
>WTXK01000927.1:0-14826 GCA_025769895.1 Lactarius psammicola
AAGCGATGACAACCACCAGAATAATCTCCACTCACCGACATTGACGCAGGTACCACCGAGTTTTCCCGATTCTTCTATGATGGCTGTCTTTGCACCATGGAGCGCGGCGCGGCGCTAGGGACGGAGGGAGCAATTAGCATAAACACGACAGACGCGTCGAGTGAGACACACCGAACCGGCAGAGCCACCGCTGCCACCACCGATGAACACGACGTCATATTTTTCACCCGGCGTTGGTTTATCGATTGGGGGCATCCTTGGAACCGAAGTATGACTAAAAGCTCTATATACCTGCCAGGAGGAACGGGTGAGCGAACGAACGATCATGGAAGAATGAGAACCAAAGGAATACCTGAGCAAGTCTAACGGCGGAGAGGACAGGTTTTGAGGGCGGTGATGAAAGCCAGATCTTCGGCCGTTATTTAAATACTTAAAGCAGCACGGGTTCGGGTTCAAACGGCCAGCGAGGGGCCACAACCGCTACTATCACTAAGCTATCTGTTGCGTCATTCCGACACAAGTCACGCGCGTAACGCGATTACAAAGACAACCCTGTACGCGGCTATCATTCTCAAGCTTGTGCAATCATCGATTGAGATTGATGGTATAGTTCACATTTGGGCCTCAAGGCCTCAAGGGCTCAGCACTAGAGATGCGGTATCTACGGTACATCTGTTCTAATGGATACTTGGCTAGGGAATACAACAGAGATGTCCTCGAAAGTCAGAATCCTCGTGTGTTCACGCTTGCCAGTGGTTCACGCCGCTGCTTCCATCTTATATGTCTACGCGACGTCTCCGTCTGTGAGTCGGGACAAGTCGGGACCACGTACTTCTATATTGAACCTGCAGTGCTCGCCTATCACCCCCTTGGCCTCGAACTGTCTTGCATGCTCGTGCCTCCATGAATCGATGACAAGGTGGCTGTTTCGTGTGCCACTCTGGGAATCAACTCGTCTTCGAGGCACTCTGCGGTGTGTTACCTATGCATTCTTTCTCAGTCCGTTGTCGGATGAGGAGGGAATTCGTTAAATTTCCTATTTCGTCCGTCACGTCGGCTGATCGATGGACCGGTGGCCTTACCTTGCTCCGTACCATACTGTAGCGTTTGTGTATTAAGCCGGCTTTCGTAGCACATGTCATTGGGAACAACACGGAACCGTGACATCGCTAGCCAGCCTTCTTGGTCCTTGTTCCTTGTCCTCACAAATGGAAGAATCCGACGTGTTCGAGTGCAAATTCTAATTCTTTAGCTAGACCCCTTGTCGTATATATAATCTCTGCGGTTGGTATGTCCCGCCTTCCGGGCAGCCCGAACGTTGCGTTAGCATTGGCTGTAGACATGTCGGGCATGCCGGTGTATCATAGAACCTCCACGCACCCGCACCCATCGCGAACATTCTGCATCTCAGATCGGGCCGCTTCTCTTCCTTCTGACTTCCGATAATAAACCAATTGAGGTAGCATACCTTAAGATTCTTCTGCAGCCGCCATTGCCGTGTGCCAGCCATGAGCAACGAGTTGATATCGGAGAGTGTGTGCACATCGTGCGCTCTGTAGATGACCAGTCTTTCAACATAGTAGTGTCCAAAGAAGGAGATGCAAACTTGGCATGTCTCTCGATGAATGGGTTGCACGCCTGCTCGAATCGGACGCGAGTGAGGCGATGTCACTAACTCCTCTTGCACGCGGAAACCCCCCTCTACTTGGGCCTATAGGCCACCACGGCTAATACAATGCAGATGGGAATGGCTCTCCTCAACTAGTGTTGCCACAGCTCGGCTCAAAATGGCTGAGCCAGCCGAGCCGAGCCATCTTGAGCTGAGCTGAGCCAAGAATCGGCTCGTGACCAAAACGGGCTCAGCTCGGCTCACGAGCTGGCTCAGCCTGGCTGAGCCAGGCTGAGCCATGGCTCAATTAGGCCATGACCCGATTAGGCAGGCGCTCAGCCATGGCGGGCTAGTGTTGCCACAGCTTGGCTCAGCTCGGCTCGGCTCAGCTAGGCATGGCTCGACCAAAACGGGACGGGCCGAGCCGAGCCACTCCCAAATAAGCCAGCTCGAGCCAAGCTCAGCTGGCAGGACCTCAACCCAGTTTCGTCTGTGCGATTATCTGATTAGCAATATGCAATCTCTTCCCCTCGATAGTCACAAGAGCACTGGCATTGGTAACGGAAACCGCGCTTCTCGATGGAGTAACCTTTGTTCCCAGCCCGCCCCCTTCTTCCTGCAAGAGGAAACACTCACGGTGTCTAACAGACTATCCTCAGGCTGAACAGGAGGGCTCGACTTCCTCTTCGATGCCTCATTCGGGTCGTACCGTTTGTCCTGTTCCCCTACCAACCCGAATGGTTTTGAAATCCCCCCCTGGGCAACTCCGGTTAATAGCAGCTCCGACGGCGACCAACTAACTGCAACAGCTTCGTTTCGCTCGGTGATTGCGACTTTGGACAAGTGGCGCTGGTCGCCTGACCTCGACAACAAGATGTGATTCTCCTACATAGAACAAGGCGTGTGCGTCTTTTTTGCCCTCAGGGGGGCTCCGGACCCCACATTCTGACAAACGGACTAAACTCCGGTGTCTCGACGACGAGGTCTCGCTTTGGTCTTATGGGCATATCTTGCTCATGATTTTCTATTCGGAGTTATAGTACCTAAAATCGATCACCCCGCAGTAGAGACGCTGGCACTGGCACTTTGTTTGAGCGTTTTGCCTGTCGTATTATTGCGTACCAGGGGCTACTCTAGTAACCCAAGGACCATTAGACCAGTCGTCCGTTCACACGTACTTATTTCGGGGGCTCCAGCGCTTCCACTCTAGAATCAGTTGAGGTTCTCGACACGATCGTGTCGCTGAGCGAAGATGTTCCAAACGCTCCAACTCATCACGCGACGACACTATCAAACAGACTTTTTCCTTTGATCGACGGAAAATGAATATTCCGCGCGGCACCGCTTGTTCTGACAAGATGGAAGATCAACGCGCGATTTCAGTCTACATCTGTAAGCAGCGAGGCGAACGGCGTTCTTTGGAGAAAAGATGGAGCGCGAGCTGAGAGTGCGACTTTTGCTATATTAAGCAACTGAAGCTAGCCCACCCACAAGTCCGTAGCCGTAGACTGCACTCTCCTGCAACTCCAACTGTCACAAATATCCCGTTCTGGTAGCCAAAACACCTACACATCGCACAGCCTTGACACGTGCACGTTGCGACATGAAACAGAATTGACGTGCGTGCTCGTGACCTGCTCCAGTAATACCACAGCCCGCAGCCCCCGCACGGAATTTCCCTCTGTAGGTGGCGGGTACCCCAATTTATCACGGTTATGCGGCTTGCTTACTTGGCTGCTTGGCATGATAATCTTTTACGGACAATGGTCCCTGACGAGGACTTCGGAAACCGCTCTGTCTTATTACCTGCGCTTTGTTTCGGTTTCAGAGTCATTCGGAGTCATTCTCTTTTGACATTGATTAAAATGTTTACAACTCGGGGCGTCCAGTCAAAATAAAGTAGCAAATATATCACACCGAAGATGAAGGGAAAGGGTGGAGGTTGGAGGGGAGATGGGGAAAGTCGGGCTCATAACATTGGCCCGCCGTGAAGCCCGAAGGTCAAGCATAAGTTGCCGATTTCGGCTTGGCCCGCGCTACACCCGAGCGCGCGCCCCTTCCCTGCAGAGTACGGGGGATCATAAGGGGATACCATAACCAAGCTTTGCCGAGATAAGGAGAACGGAAGAGCAGATGTATTAAATTGGAATAGCGAAAAAAAAGAAAGAAAGAAGCACGAACAAGAGCGCAGAGGGGGCCTGACAGCTATGGTGTTATTCGCCGTCGATGAGAGACGACGAAATACAAGATGCCGAGCTCACCCTCACGATATCCGGCGTCTTTCAGCTCCAAGGGCATCGCAGCGAGCGACCATTTCTGGATAAGGGATGATGGTAGGCCTGTCCTGGAGAGCGCACTGAATGACACCCAGTTGCAACATCACCACCCCATAATTCATCAATTGATGGTCTAGCCTGTAGACTGTGACCGACCAACCTCTACGAGAATTCGACGGAACTGTATGGCGTGTGCCCCTTGACCCTGGTCTTCTGCATGGAAGGTCTGAAAACGGTCTTCTCGTTAAGCAAGCAAGCAGCGTGTCGCGGGCACTTTCTAATGTTCGTCTTCAGCGCGCGCTGGCAGGCTTCCTCACTGTTCCCCCACTAAGCCTTACGGTATATGTGGGGTGGGTTATTCTCGATCAACGCCCATTCCTTTTTCTAAAGTAGGGTGCTTTGCTCTCTGTAGTCCTGCCGCCCAGATATGCTTGATGGAGCAAACCGGACAAAATCATAAGGCTAGGCACCTGATAGATAGACGCCCGTTACACGATGGGATCAAGAGAACTCCTTGGCAGTAGATATTCGGCGGGTGACAAGAACATTTCGCGCGAAGAATTGTATGGGGACTGAATGAGAGGAGTAAGCAAGGCAATAAAAACAAGGCACATTAAAAAAAGCAAGTAAGACTTTTAAATCGTACCGTTACTCGCCAAGACGAGGAAGGGCGATAAGAGGCCCTCTGACACAGGTCCAGCGTTCCTCTGTATTGTCTTGGCGATCGGTTGATTGCAACTGGACACCACCGTTTGCGTAAAATGGCAACGGACTTCTTTCGGGTTACAGCAGACAGCATGAATTTTGACTGACTCGCAAGGGTGTCCTGAGGCAGACGCGCGTCGTCTCGGCAAATGGCGATCGAGACGATTCGACATACCTGTACTTTACACGTACTGACTGGGTCCATGTGGGAAAAGAAACACCTTACATGTGATTTGCTCAACGCCCCCCCGAAGGAACGCACGCACAGAACGACGCCCAAGAAGGGAGGCGCGTGGGAACAAGGTCGCGCGCCTTGTCGTTCCCCGTAATCGTCAACATGACGTGTAAGAAGCACGCCCGCCACTGAGCGAACGAGGACGCCTCCTGAGGGCTGGAGCCGCCACTGCACTTAGTAGGCTAGGCGAGCACGCCGTACAAATAGGCGCTTTCAGTAAGCTATTTCAAAGGAACAGAGGATAAGATAGGCGCAAACCGGAACCGGGGCTAAGGACGACTGTGTGAGAATGCAAGAACAAGCGACCTTCGCCGGGCCGGATCCTCAAGCCCCATACCGGTGGCTGGTGGAGCGAACCTACCCCATGGTCGTGACTCGTGCGTAGTGGAGAGAGGAGAGACAAAGGACGATAACGTAGATAACAAGCAAATGTTAATGCGGGTCTTCTGCCATTGAGTCTTTATCGATGAGAAGTCCAACAAGAACAGGTCCAGAGGTTACACCGTCCTTGCCTTCTGCCTTGGCAAACGTCTTGAATGGGTGTTGCAGTCACAGACAATTGGTATGGGCGCATAAAAAGGCGAAACAAGTTTCGGAGAGGCCCAAGTAGGAGAGTGTGCATGCAGAGGCAACAAGCCGAGACCACTGAGCATATTTAGCCAGCCAGCCAGAGCCCAGAAGAAAGTGGAGCGGCAAAGGCTGTGCCACCTTGAGGCTGTGTTAGCGCCGGAGCATGGGGCGGACAGGGAAAAGACGGCCATAAGAACGCGCACGTGTCCACTTATGCCTCTTCCGAACATCGCGTTCCATCGATCGACCTCACTTGTATGCCCAACCGTAGTCATAATCTATATCATAGGAGTCGGAGCCAAGACGACATAGCGCCTTGCGTAGCCGGCATGGGCTTCCCGGGGACCCCGGGAGATGCCCGATGGAGCGTGGCTTCATTTGGTTTCCCGTTTTCCCCCTCGTGTTCTTGGGGTTTGTTCGTAGAGAACACAAGACGGGGAGGGGGGAAGGTCGAAATGGGGAAGATGTCTGTGTAAGCGTCACGACACCACTTAGTAGCCAAATGGAGTGGGAACATTCAGTCAATGTGGGAGGATAGAAGACCGGCTGCGTCTGAAACGAAGTCGGGCTAGCGCACGCGCACGGACGGACCCGCGGGGTCGGGGTATGTGCGCGTGTGGGCGCAAGAAATAGTATAAATGCATATCCGTACGCGGTTTCGGTGAAAACGCCCGGGTAAGCTAGAGTTCGCTTCTCAGAGGACTGGGAGACATAGCATGGTGATGATCATGGACACGAGAAGATCACCGCAGGTGTCACGATCCAAATAGAACTCACACCAGAAGGCGTCTACAAGTCTATGAGATACTGTCTAGAGACATTTCACCCTCTTTTGGGTCTTGCGCTCGATTGGAACAGGGCCTTGCCAGCATTTGTAATGGAACCACGTGTCGTAATGCCATCCGTTACCCGCGTCCATGCCACGCGTGCGCAGAGGTAATGAAGTCATCGATCGTCCGGGGGAAATAGTAACTTGATTGAAAATCGATCAGGCGCCAGTCGTCATCCATCATGGGGTGTTTAGTGCGTGGGCTGGTAAAAGGCGTGTATATTGTGCAGTTCGTTAGGTACATACCTCGAACCGCCATAACGCAGAGACGGCCGGGTTGAACATGCGGCGTGCCAGATCGCTATGTGGCGCCCTTGAGGCCCAGAGAAAGACGATCCCATCAAGACGCGAATGGATGTCGTGACGGAATTTGCTGTTTCGAGGTTAATAAAGAGGAGGTGAGGGGTGTGCGTGGGAATAGAAATGAGGCCTCTACTGTATGAGCACCCCGAAAATATGGACGCGCCGCAGATGTAATGAGTCAATCGAGGAAGAGTGCGATACTGCCAGGATGAACTTGACAGCGGCATGAGCCGACAATTGATAGGGATGTCCCATTCAGAGGTAAGGCCGAGGGCGAGATGGATCCAGAACAGAAGAGAGTAGAAGGGAACCTGACTCAGCGTAGTCAGTTCTTGCTGACAACCTACTGAATGGAGGATGTAAAGTAAAAATATGCCTGTGGGCTAACCATCGCTTCCATAACGCTGAGGGTCTGGGTACAGTGGCCCATTCATTGGAAGGCCATCAGTGTCATCCGAACAGGTCTGGGAGTGTCGGTTATGAGTTATGACAGGTACATGGACGGGCAGACAGCACCGTACGCTTCTACGACGGACAGACTCAGATTTTGCCATATCTGCCCCCCTAGATGGCGCGCGGATCAGCGCCGACAAGCATACGTACGAGTGTGAGGGGCCGCGTGTTGCGGCGGCGTGTGGGTATTGCGCGGAGAAGGAAAGGCGTCCGTGGCCTGACTGGAAGCACTTGGGCCACCTTCGGTCTAAGGTTCAGTGGCTTCTCGTTCGAGCGCCCGCCGTAAGCCAACGTCAGCACTTCAAGTTGGTTGATCAGCCAGTTGCCCTTACAGTACAAATAACACGCTACCAGCTTCTCCCACGCCATCATGCGGGAAGGGACGGAGGACACACAGCGGCTATCACGAGAGGGAAATTGTGCAAGAAACATAATTCTTACAGTGATGGATATCACGCATCACTTGTGGATCTTCACAACAAACCCTAAACCACCTTCCCCAACACATTTTTTCGAAATGTCTGCACCTTGCCGTTTGGATAGCACGAGATTTGCAAACCTGTTACCTCATGTATAGTAACTGCACCAGAATTGCAGAAACACATTCCGGAGCTTCGGAGCTTGGATGTTGGGATTAGAGAATCAGAGGGGGTGAAGGGCGGAAGCGAAAATGAAAAACTTGAAGTATGGTGGCCAGTACTACTAGACAACCAGGTACTATGGGTGTTGCATATATATATCTGTACCCTTTCGTGTTTATTGACCAGTACGGCATTACATGGTTGAGGGAAAAAAAAAGGGATGGGAAGGCAACAGATATCGAGATCCTTGCTTCGTACTGACGACAGGGAAAAAGTTCCCGGAGCGGGGATCGGACCGTTTCGAAAGTTGCTAATTGCCGCTAGTTCGAGCAGCAAGCCAAAGGCGAGCATGGAATGGATCTCGACTAGAACAGATTCGGATTCTATGAATTTGATAGGAGGCTGACCGCTGAGATACGATAACACATAGCCATGAGGCGATGAAGCGGGCCGTGGGTCAAGTCACCTCTAGTCGTCACGGGTCAAAATCATATATTTCTGTATCTCGAATCCGCTGTTACACGTGATGTCTAGACTGCGAGGCGATGCATCTGTGGAGAAGGAGGGGGTACTGTAGACTAGGACTGATGAAGGTAAGTGGCCTTGGCAACACGGGAGGCGATTGGAACGCAGGTAGTAAGGGGAAGGGAGGATAATCGCGGAGAGAAGTCGGGAGATAGGAGAGGGAAAGTGGTGGAAGGACGAGGAGGAGAGGAGCGGAATTTGGATGACAGGTTGGAGGGGCAGGTGGAACTGGAGAGGTGGACGGGATATTATGGCATGGAACAATTTAGAATGGATCACGATAAAGGGGAAAAGGTGTTACAGATCGGGGCAACAGGGTGACTGGGGTCCAGTGAGGTAAAGTATGAAACGCACGTGCGGATGATAGCGAAGTTAATCGAGTTCGCAAGACAAAACGCAGGCCTGGCCGGTCCCCTTCAAATATCAACTCATCCCCGCCAAGAGAAATCCCACACTTCCTTCACTTCACAATGACTTCCGTTCTCCCTCAACACACTCAACACCCTACTCCATTCACCAGGGCTACTCCAAGTATCCTCCTCAACCCGAATACGCATCCCCGGCCTTTTTCGCTTCCCACTTCCTCATATCCTTCACGCTCAAAGCAACATCCCTCAACTCAGTCCTTCTCCTCCTCCGCCTCTTCATCGGACGACGTTAACACCCCATCCTCCTCTGATAACGCTACTCCTCCCCTTTCTCTCAGCAATTCCCTCTCCCTTCCCTACGTTTCAGACGACGATCATCTTTCTCCCCATTCAAGAACCGCCTCGGCCCAGGAATGCGTTGCTTCCACTAGCCGCCGTAGTATTCGCTTCGCCCCCCTTCCCGTCCCCCGTCGGGCTGTTCTTATCACCGAGCATGGTGAAGAGCTTCCTTTACCTGCTGTCTTTGACGACGACGATCCCTCCATTTCCCGCCCTACCCTTTGTGACTTCCCTGCACAGCCCTCTCCGTCTCTCCTCTTAGGGGGACCCGTTGCAGCGCCCAAGCAGCTCTCAACCATCGTCACCTCGGATCCATCTTCCCCGCGACTACAAAACTTACGTTCCCCTCCCTCTTCCTTCAAAAATCGCCCCCCCAGCTCGCCCACACCCTCTACTGCTACTGTTACTCCGGTCACTCTTTCAAAACGGTTTCTGCCTTCATTCTGGCACAGGTCTGATGACTCCCGGCGCCCTGGTTCCCGCGATAGTAGTTCTTCCCGTGATTCCTCCCCTCCCACCTTCGGTATCCCTCTCGGTCACTGGGTAAGTGCTGATGCCTCTAGTCGCAGAGGCAGTACATCCTCCACGAACGGGGCACCGCTCTCCCGTGCACGATCCAACTCTTCCGCACTCCCAAAACCAAAGCGTCTGTTGAATGGTCGTGTCTACGGCGCCCGAAAACACCCCCATCACCTGTCCGCCAACGCGTTCGACAACGTGCCTGACAAGGAGCCCGAATTCGTGGAGTGGGGTCACGGCGGCATGGGTAGCGTGCAAGCCGGGGGCATGTGGGCAAAAGTACAAAGCAACCAGAAGCTGCTCATTGGACATACGGAAGAGCGTGGCCGTCGCGGAACACCGGCATCCCCCGCTGATGAAGACGATGGGAGTGGTATGGGGTGGGTCAAGAAACGGCGTGAGGAACGCGAGCGGAAGAAGCGTGAGGAAGAAGCTGCACGTGAAGCCGCCAGCAAGACAAACGTAGTGTCTACGCCTTCACCCGTATCAGATGATACGTCCTCGCCCACATCCTCACAGCTTTCGGTGGACCACAACGTAACTACCGTCACACCCTGTCAGCCGACACCTGAAGACGATGACGAAGATGAGGACGAGGACGAGGAAGAGACGAAAGATGACTTGCTTGACGACGAGTCAAGCTGTACGGAGCAAGACGATGACGACGCTACGGAGGTTCGTTACCTTATTTTCTTCCTTCGACCTATCACAAATAGCTAAAGACACTTGTTATACAGGAACAGTGTTTCAAGCAGGTCCTTGGCGCAGGCGTGGAACGCGTTAGTCGGCATCGTGATTAAGCCCCAACCCCCATTCACCATATTTCACCATTTTTTATACCTATCTTATCCGTTCTCCGGTGCGGCGTCACTCCTCCCCACTTCCTTCACCTGCCGTCGCCGTCGCCTAATCTTAAATGCCATGTCCTCACCGTGCTCGATCTTGGGTGTCTTTTGATACCTGTTTTCATGGCACCCCCTTGACCCTTGTCGATCTGTGGTACCCACCTCGCATACTCACTGGACCACTCCTTCATTGCTCAATTCTCAACTCTCATCTTGCTTGTTCTGTACATTCACGTATAATGCTCGTCTACTCTCGTCTCTTCTCTCTGTATCTGCGTACATTCCATCTACATATAACCCCCATCCCCACCCCACCCCTTTCGTCTCTTTCTGCTGCTGCTGCTGTGGACCAAGCAGGACTCATTTTTACCCGCTACTGCTTATTCTTTCACTTGGATTTGGGTCATGTATTCTTCACTATACTGGTTTGAGGGGCTTTTGTACACCGACGCATGCCTTATCGTTGTATTTTCCTCCTCTTCTAGATTACTTTGTTTCACGTCACGAAATCAAAATTTCTTTGTGACATGTTTGCTCTGATGTGTACAGTATCTGTTGCAGATCCTCGCCAGCGCTCGCTGCCAGCGTATAGCATAGATAGACCCAGAATTTACTTATCTTTCGCGGCTGCGCACCGATGGGCACGGGTTCGGAGAAACGGCGTCGTGGGCAACCTTCGTCGGGGTCATCGAAGAGCCGAGTTGCTGCCTTCGGCACTTCCGTTGCTTAAAATTACTAAAGTTCGTGTTCCTTCGTCTAAGTTCTGTTGTGCTTATTTTATTTTTGTCCGCGAATAACTTAATAAATTTTAGGGCCTGTCCGGGGCGTTACAACCGGAGTGAGATAACAACTCCAAATACAACCCCCGGCCCCCCCCACTACAGTAGAAATAAGTGAGTGACTTGTATCCAAGTTTGTATCAAAATAATCTCTGGTGGTGAGTAAGACAAAGCAAATTATGCCTTCTAGAGGTATTGATTCTGATTGTTGCAACTGCCACTGCCCGCAGTGATGTGATTTTTGTGCGCATGATCATTTCAAGTTTGTTGATGGCGCACGTAGTCAGTCGGACCGTCCCATCAGTCGCCCCTCCTCGGCTATCGTAGTTACAAACTCCATACCCACTTGCAGCACGCACATATTCCTCTTTGAACACGCAATCGTATTACAATGGCGGCCATGTCAACTAGTACTGTACAGTGGCAGCTTTACGGAACAAAAACGTAAGGAGATAGACGGAAATAACAACTTTACCCGTAGAGAGGACCGAGTCTCTTTCCCTCGACGACACTCGATCAACGGATTGCCTGGACGATCGCGGGTGGCGGCGGGCTTGTCACCAGGGACCGAGGACCCGAAATCGCCCGAGTAGGGACCGCTGCACCGAACTCTCTAACCGCGGATACCAATGCCTTATTTTTTTCTCTCCTTCTAAACCGCGGGCACGAAGGGGGGGGGGGGGGGGGGGGGGGGAAGCGGCATTTTCCGTTCAAAAAAAAAGAGAGGGATTCGAGCGACTGCGAGTACAATGACGCTACCGTTGCGTGGTAACTCGAATCGGATTGTGCTCAGCGATAGCGATGGGGTATCTTGTGTATTCTGGTCACGAAGCGCCTTTGCGACGAGGCCCCTGCGGATGCAATGGGGGAAGGGGGTGGGTGGAGGAAGTGCGGAGGAGGAAGCACTGATAACTGGATGCCGAGGGCAGCAGCTAGAAATAACACACAATGAATGGCGGAAGCCACATTACTATGCATGTGAATACATCGCGCCCACGCGGTGCAGCGGCAGGGTGAATTAAAATGAATTGAGACGAGCGAAGAATGCGAAGCACCAAACAACGTACATTCGCCCGAGGTGCTTCTGTTATTGTTGTTTTTTTTCGGATCAGTGAGATAAAAAGTAGGGAAGTGGTCATGTGTATGTGTCAGTATTGTTTTTCCCTCTGGCTCTTCATGTTCGTGGCCCACGGAAATGAAGCACGGGTCTCGGGAACGACAACAAACGATGCCACGTTTCGTCGAACGATCCGCTTCATCCGATACTGATACGATGTGATCCACGGAGAAACGCAGAAGATGCCGCAACAATCGAACAGCGCCGGGACGATACACGTACGATACCATTTGCAGACACGCACCAGACGCCACAAAGCTTCCCCACCCTGCGCGGGGACCACGACTACGACCGGGCCGGCTGCTCGCCCACTCAGTGTCGCCCCGCCGTCTCGAACGCCCCCCGAGACGCTCACCATGCACGTCGATGTACGCTGGCAGTCCCAACGTTGGCAAGACGGAGTCTCCGGTGCGAGGCAATGCGGTTCGGGGCAGGACACGGGAAACGCCAGCGGCAGCTTGTTGCGCGTCGTCAATGTGAGCAGGTGCCGTGGAGTGTTGGCAGATAGTGAAATGAACTTTCTCCCGTGCTTGGCGGGTGATGCGACGAACTTGGGGGGGATACGCTCGTTGCTTATACGGAATGATCACGAGGCAACGCAGCGCCACAAGTGGTGTGCACAAGAAGGTAAAGAAGAGCCGGCAGATGACGAATCGAGATGCTTGAGGTGGAGTAAGTGGAGGGGCGGGGGGGACAATATCGATTTCTCCCCTGCCTCGCCTCGGAGCAAGCCGTCCAGATGCTCAGAACTGACGGTGTTACTGCAGAGACTTCGAATTTCTCTAGACGTGGAAAGTGCTAGGGTGGTTTGGCGACCGAGTCAAGACATGTGACATAGGGCTGGGCGGAAGTGAGTTCATTTGGTTCTGAAACATAAGCGAGCGTGGCGCACCCAATGCCATTTTTGGACTTGAGCGCTGCCAGAGCGCAACTGCTGAGGACTATCTCGGGAAGAAGATAGAGGGTCGTCAAGAACGGGAGGTGTGGAAACAGCTGCAATAGATGGGAGTTCGCCGAGAGGAACCCGGGAGTGGGAGAGCGCCATTCCGGAGGGTCCAGCACCCGTACCCTTTGCTAGGGTTGGAATAGGACACGCACCGGATAGAGTCCCAACGCCGATCGAAGGGGCATAGGTGGACAGTGAACTGCTCAAACGTGCTTGCTGTGAAAATGTGTACTCGACTCCGCTGGAAGTCAAGAGATAGGACACTCACCACCTGGGCTTCACATACGAACAGTAACCTCCACCTTTCCTTCAAGCGTACGCGCATCTCTGGGGCGCTTCATCATCACTGAATAACTTTAAACCTCAGCGAGGTGAGTCTTTATTGGTCGAGGTCGTAGCAACAGAGCAAGTAAAACAGGGTTTCCCGGATAACAAGCAAGCGTCCAGGTCACCGGGTGACGGTCGAAGTTTCTGAATATACGTCTACAGGCTCACAATTTGTGAGTGCGAGCAGAAAGCGTTTGGGGCGAATGTCGTCTGTGTCTAGAGATATCAACGAGGGGGGAAAGACAGTAACCAAGGGTTTGGGACTTGCGGCTGTCGCGAGGATATCCAAGATCTCAATTTCTTCGTAACTATGTCCATTATATGTACCTGGAGTTGGTAGAAACGTTCGGTGTAAATTTGAAGAAAATTTCGTTCCGGGTCGAACGTGTCAATGGTCACGACGAAGGGTATCTTGGCTCGCTTTGTCGACCTTTAGTTGCCAAAGAACATTTAACACCCCAGAGGCCGACACTTACCACCAACGCCAGCAAAAATCGCTTTGGGGGGGGGGACACCTGCCAAAGCGATTTTTGCTGGCGTTGGTGGTGTCAGTGGGAATATTCTTCACCTTCACCAAATCAGCGTCTCCCCCGGAAACGACACGCCGGAGCGCCGGAGCCACGCGATCTCTTCGACTTGCTCGTCGAGGACATTTCTTCTGCCACGGCATCCCAGTCTTTTTTTAGAGGAAAAATCAAATTTGGTTTTAGAGCTCCCGTTCGTTGCCCAACAAGTCGCCCAATTTTCTCAAGACCCTATCAATATGTCCGCACTTGCCGTCCTAGAAGTTGCCGGTAACAACGAAAGTCCCCGTCGCTATTCCCGATTGTCAAACGCGGACCCATTTTCAAGTAAGTTGGACGAAGAATCCGATATCGAACGATAGCGAGAGGATATGATGGATTTTTCAACATTTGGAGAGGCTTCGTGAACACTGGCAACCATGTGAGTTCCTCCCTCGCGCGCTCCAGATCTAATTTTACATCCTTGCCATTTGGCCAGTATTCGTCTCTAGAGGCGCGCATTCAAGCTGCCGTACGCCCTGACGCCCAAGTTGAACAGATGCATCATCGCGGCGCCGCTGTGACCCCCCAAGCTCCTTATCACCTCGAAGCATTCTCTAGGGCCTGTGCGAGGTATCCCGAGAGTGACGGTCACCCCTGTGAGCGCCGACTCAGTCATCGTCTAGGGCAGGCAGGCAAGACTGTAGCAACCCGTCGAGGTCCTGTGGGGGAAGAACTGTGGCACTGACTACGGCGTGGTACATCATCTTCACACACACGCCTGCCCGCCCTCCTGCCTATAGCTGCAACGACAGCTCCGAGCACACGCATTTACCCGAAGCCTGCCGCACAGTCTCAACTAGTGTTCGCGACACTTGCGAAACCCAGCCGGCTGGCATGGTCGAGGCGTTCGCGCGCAACTTGGGCTTCATCTCTACTTCATCGCTCGAGTTGGGACCTTCACGAAGCGGATTGGCGGTAGCGGCACGTGGAAACT
>WTXK01000928.1:0-14770 GCA_025769895.1 Lactarius psammicola
TATGTCCTATCATCATTCTGATCCGCCTTACTCATCCATCACTTATTAGCCTTCCGTGCTCGTCCGCTTTCCACTGCGGGCGGAGGATCTCACCATGGGAGTGCAGCGGTGTCTCGTGCATCATCCAGAGGTCGCGGTGTCAGTAGCTAAGCATGTTGTGCTCCTGTGTTTGAAAGATGTATATACAAAGTCTCTTATCTTGTAACACCAATAGAAGGGTCGTCTCAACAAACTCCGGTGTAGCAGGCCACATATGGCATTTCGGAGCAAAGTCCGAATGGAATAGTCCGAATCACATGGGATCGGAGTAAGCCATATGTCATAAGAAGTGAGGTGTGCCTTGTGTGAATCATGGCACAAATAAGTATCTATTAAGGGCATATCAAGGGGCATTGTAATGGTGAAGCACATGTCCGTCGGAGCAAGGCAATGGAGCATGGCCCATCCTTCGCATAATATGCTTGATCACCCTGACATCACTTGCGCTAACATGTCAGTTGTACTATGTATGATATCAGGGATTACAGAGCATGGACACATATAATATACAATTAGGATACTAGAAGATGATGGATTGAACAAGACAATCAGTGGTCTTCACAAATAGAACACTCAAGACACAGTGGACCAGCACTGTTTCGACTTAGCCGTATCGGACAAGGTAATACACCTCATATGTGGTGGAGAAAGGCTAATATACCTCATATGTGACGGAGAAAGACCTAGCATGATGTGATATTGCCATATTCACTTCGACCACAATATCACATTTCTCCGACTGGAGCTAGTTTCAAAAGGTCGGACAATACCATGTGGTGTGCGCTGAACCTACCCTCTTCTAAGTGAACACATAGCGACCTTTGCTGAACCTTACACATACATCACCTTCATCTTCTATTGATTAACACAGAATGTATTCCCATATCAATATCAGTCAGACCACCTGGTCTTCCAGCATAGATGACATAGATGGAGGAGACAATCAAGCGGAGGAGACTAGTGTCTACTCATTTGGGTCTACGCTATCACTCCAGAGCAGCAATGGAGTAGGGAGGGATGGCAATACTGTATGTACATGTTCCATGTCCTCCTACGACATTGACACATGTAGCAGGTTCATCGGAGAAGACATATGACATCTGACCACCCATACACATCATTCTCCGACCCTGTAGATGTGTCATCATCTGATGCGGAGTCCTTCGATGAGGATGACATGTATGGCTCGGACCATAACACGAGGGAAGTTGTTATGGAGTCTTCGGACGAAGAATGGGTAGAGGGGTCACAATGCTCGGACGACAGAGTGGTAAGTGCTTGGGCACTTCTAGCATGACCAATGTTTGTTTGACAATTCTCTGCTATGTATGACATTACCGCATTGGCTATACTCATACCTTAGGACCATATGGACATAGGTTAGACATGTTCCAATGCTCCCCACAGTGTGGCTACATCATCCTCTGACATGTACTCGTCCGATGCAGAGGCAATTAACTATTGTGGATCGGACGATAGGATTGATACCACAAGTGGGTCCTCAGATGATAAACAAGGAGCAGACACATCTCATTCAGTCGAAGACATGATTGTGAGTATATGTCCATCTCTACAACATCCGAAGTTTTGACATGGGTGCAGGATGGCAATCTCACTGAGATACTTCAGTCAATCCAAAGAAACGCAGACAACATGTCACTAATGGCCCAGGAACTTTGTCGAGCTCTGGGGATTGATATTGACTCACTATCTGACACACTCTATGATCAGGACCCGAGCCCCCCTTGAGGAGACACTAGTATACCTCATATGGATTTTGTGATAGTATTATTACATGAAGCAGAGGTGCTCCGCATGGCCTCTGACACACATATCACGGACATAGATCTATCATTAAAGGCTGCCTGTAAATCCATTGAATGTTTTATTGCAAAACATGACACATGTTACAATTTTGAATTGTGTGACATCTGACACACAACTGAGGATAGCTGTGAGCAAGGTGGAGAAATTATGGATATGGTTTCAAGAATGGCCAAGTGTCAGTGGATGATGCTTGAGTTTCATAGAGAGCATGCACACCCACAGAGACAGATTGTTGGAGCACATTTAAAGGGCTACAGAACACTGTACGTCCACCTCATAAACCATCTCCCTTCCACTCAATTCTTTAACAACATTCACCTCATCCACCATGTCTCCAAGGTACTTTGAAACTGTCCAGGACTCTGACACAGAAATAATAGAACAAGTGACATATCGTCGGAGGACGAAGAAGGGAATCAAGACTACCTACAAGCAGGTCCGCAGTGATCAGCCCCCTGCGGAGAAGTCTGGACAGGCTTCCAACACACGGAGCAGAACTCAAAGGCAGACAAAGCTCCGCAATGAAAAGCAACTAGAGCCCCACACTGCCAAGGCCACACAGCCAGAGGAAGACGACATTGGATATATGGATACCCATGAGTTTATAGATGAACAAGAAGACAACCTCAATGATATCTCCCCAGAGGGGATGCAGACTCTGCCCACAGTATGGTCATGTCTATCCTGTTCCAATGACACTTCTAATGATGCCCAGAGCACCATGAGTCAATGGCTCCAGTATCGGGGCAGATACCTTGACATCCTACTTGAGATGGAGGGTCATCCGCCTTCTCCATCCTGTTCTGTCTGCTCCACCACACGTGCAGATATCAAGTGCTCCGACTGCTTCGGAGCAAATGTGTTTTGCAAGGTCTGCTGCCTCTCTGTACACAAGAGGTCTCCATTCCATCGATTGCTTCTTTGGACTGGAAGTCACTATGCACCAACGTCCTTGTATTCTCTTGGTTATCTGCTATGCCTAGGACATGCTGGTGAACCCTGTCCTAAGACAGTGGAGGTATGCCCATATTAGATATTGGCTCATATCTTTGTGCTCACATCCATGCCAGGGAGTGAAGGCATCAAGGAAGCGTCGGACCAGAGCAGCAGCTTCATCCTCTCTCCGATCGGTGGAGGAGGAAGATGGTTCTCTAGTGGACACTGCAGACCACATCCGCCAGTTACCCACACCTAGAGCGACACCACAGCCTGATGGTCCTACCACAGCTCCAGCCATCTCTAACACCCTCTTTGACTTCCTGGATACTCCCATAGACTCAAGTCGTAGCCATGTGCACCGCACACGCACAGGGAGGAATGGGAATCCATTGATCACCTCCATTGACTGCTCTGGGGTGTTTGAGATGGAAGTACTCTTTTGTGCTTGCTCCGACACATACAGCAAGGATGAGCAGCTCTTGAGGGCAGGGCTCTTTCCTTCAACCTTCAAACAAATTGAGAATATATTCACCTTTGCTGTCTTGGACAATTTCTTGACCGATAACTTGGAGTGTAAAACAACAGCTCAGCAGTATTATTCAAAGCTGCAGAGCATGACAAGTGTAATGTTCCCTGATCATGTCCCAGTAAGACAAGCCATTGCACCTACATTCTGAGTTGACCTACTGTCGTAGAATCGGTACAAACAATTATTGAGGGCATCCCGTCAATGGAGAGACTTGAAGAATAGGATGCAGACTGGGCTTGGATATCAGGCGGAGCAAGAGACACCTCAAGATGGGTCCATGGCCATCTTCTGCCCCGCATGTCCGCAGCCTGGGATAAATCTTCCTGATGACTGGAAAGTGAAATATCCCCAGTATGTTGATATGATTTATTTCTTCTATCCTTTCTCTAACAAATTCACCTCAAGGGATCATCTCATCCGGACGTTTATCATGGATGGGAACTTCTCCGCTGAGCATATGAGATATCGGACGAGGGAGGACGACATCGCCCTATCACCTGGAATGGCATTCTTGGCCAATCCAGATCTCTACAAGGCCCACCTCCGAAGTGGAGCTGAGATGGTCCAGGTAAGTGTGAATTCATTCTCTCTTGGATCTAGCTATATCCTGCCATAGCCCAGTACATGTAACACATACAAGGCTATCGAACAAGCAAATTCAAGTAGACCTCACTTGGATGTTACAGGCATCGGAGCAACTGCCTGTCACCATGGATTCTTTGTTCCGACATCTGTAGTGGACTTTCAGAAGGGAGAGTGGTAAGCAAGTTGGTTGAGAAGTCTTATATAGGAGCTGACCTATTACATCCGATAGGCAGATAAATATGGACTATAGCATCTGCAAAGCACTCTCCTACAATATGGAGGACATCCCTGTGGCGCTTGTCATGTATGATATTATGTGCCAATATCGTGTTAACTTCAAGGAAAGGGTTGCAAAGAGCCCAGGCCTATCCCTGTCCAGCTCCATGGAACTCTGCACTGGCATTGGACTGTTTCACATCCATGGACATCAAGATTCCTGTTTGCCCCGCTATTCTCTGATGTTACGCTCACACGGGCGGTCGTGCGACGTGCAACTAAGTCAAGTTCGGTAGAAGTCGATAGTTCAATAAAGAACTGAGTTCGGTGATACTACTTGGAGCAGGGCTCAACAAGAGTGAGAGGAAGTGACTCGAAGGTCCTTCTGAATAACAGAGGCAAGGCAAAAGACGAAGGCCCGCACGTTCAACTAAAGGTATCCTCAGAAAGGAATTCCCTTAGAGTTCTGTGAGACTAGAAGTAATATGTGATTCAAGAAGAAGTCGAGTCTACCGTACAAGCTAGGTATCCTACGACTTATATACTAGTACAGGTCCCAAAGAGACAACAATAGGGACAAAGAGAAGTAAACAGATGGCGCCATAATGAACTGTATGGGCGCAAAGATATAGTACAGTATCAGAGATAGGATCAGGGTCATGAGTCAACTATCAGTGATAGATCAGTGAATGTGGTGGTCATGAGGACCAAGTATCAGTCATGCTATGACGTAGTGTGGGAAGGCATAGAGCCATATCAGTAAAGGATCAGTCATAAGGACGTCTGGGGTGAAAGGGGTTCAGAGATAAGAGGAACGAGGCTGTCCATGAGGCAGGCATGTGATAGGTCTGGGTCTAGATGATGTCAAGGGAGAGATAAGAAAGATAAGGACTGTCCATGAGTTACAAGGCGTTTGGGAGTCAAGAAGGGTCGATGAGACAGAAGAAAGGGATTGGAAAGATGAGATGTCCATGGGTAAAGGGAGCGAAGCGCCAACTTCAGAGAAAATGAATAGAGTCCCCTTGGCAGTACGTTGCAAGGCAAGAGTCGTAACATCTGAGCTTCATTCCTGGAGCAAAGCAGGTCGATGGAGAAATAATAGAGACACTGTGGGCCCCTCTAAACAATATTTCTAGAAGCCTACGTGGAATGACATTGGCACATTGGCAAGAAGTCCTCGATGCCCATATGAACCATTCCAACTGGAAGAAGATGGTCTGCATTGGTATGTATTGTCCTATAATTTACCATGTGCATTGCTGAAATTCCATCCAATGTGATAGTTCCTTCACTTCTCAAGCGTTGGAAGCGCTTAGAGGATGGCCTGGCACTAAGTGCTGAGGCATTCATAGCTCTCACCAAGCGCTTTAAGAAGCAGACCAAAGGATGGCTGAAGGACGATCAGGCTGCTCAGCGGAGCAGGGACCTCAGTCCTGAAGCTATGGACATATATGACACTGCCAAGGAAAAGGGTAGGAAACATGTGGCCCTCCGATCTGATCTAAACTTATGAATATGATAAGCTCCATCTCGTGCGATGATCCAGCAGGAGCTCGTTTCGGAGGAGAGTGGTGACAGTTCAGTCCATGGGCAGACCTCATGGATTGCTTGTGGTCTTAAAATTCAGGAAATGCAGTAAGTGCATCTGGATGGTTGTCATCTCCGCATCTAATATTTTTGAAGACTGGCCATCAGATATCAGCTCCGAACCTATGGATCACAACATACATCTGAGGAAGCTCAAATCATTGAAAATAAGTGTTCCCGTCTTCAGAAGCTTATAGACATGTTTGAGCATCAGGCAGACTCATACCTGCTCCACTACAGATTCACAGAGGATGCTCCTACATTACCTCTGGGTGATTATTCAGAGTTTGACCATGTGGACAGTGTAGATGGTTCTGGTGCTTCACACACTACTGGTCCATCATCCCCAACTCACCGCCATACTCCATGCACCTCCGACAGCTCTGGGATCAATAATGTGAATGCTGAAGACATATCCATCCTCCTCCCATCAACTCTTGGATGGGAATGGTGTGTGCAGCACAGTGTCCAGTCCCTTGTGGAGAAGGAAGCTAGGCTGCGATATGCACAGGCAACTGACTCAATTCACAGCATGCGCCTTGCCCTTGGCTTTAAGTCTGCCCTGTTCTGTGACCAGGTCTGACCTGCTAACACACAGCAGACCAAGACCCGAGCTTGGGATGCCATCCAGTGTCGACACAACTGTTCATCAACATGCCCGAAATTATAGCATGGCAAGAGATTCATTTCTAAAGATTAGAGATGCATATGAGGGTGGACCAGAGCTACCAGAGCTCCGATTGGAGGACCTCCATGTCAACACAGCGATTCTTGGTGCAACGCAGGTCAAACAATGTAACACTCAGCTTCCTTGGATCTGGAGCTTTGGTACAACTGTTGATCAAGATGGAACATGGATGGATGAATGTGAGTGCCAAAAACAGGGTTACATTTAACTCACTCATAGAGTGGACAGTTAACAGGGTTCATTGGCTTCGTGCCAAGGCTCAGTTCCAGAGATGGATGGAGGAGCAGGCAAGCCTTCACAATGAAGCTGAATGGGTTCCTGCATATTTTTATGCTAAGGCGGAGCAGTGGAAGGTACTCATGAGTAAAGCGGCACAGAGGTCACAGCATGGCCACAAGGCATATGCATCACAGCAGATGTATTTGTGGGAGGAGCTTTCCAGAAGCTCGGAGAAGGCCCTTTCTCCTATCACATCTGCTCCACTGCAAGAGTTTAGGGGTACATCACTGTATCTGTCTTAGGTTTATCATGTTCTCCCTTCTGTGCAACTACCATTACTGATATTGGCTTGGCACAATACTCTAGTTGCCCCCACCCTTTCACATAATGCAGAAGCTTTGGTCTACCTTCCACTCTCAGTTAGTCTTTCATTCTCTTCACAACAACTGTCCTCCATCTCCATATCTGCTCCGCCTGTCATCTCCTATTTATTGCCCCGTGATAGAGACAATGCTTTGGATGATAGTAATGATGGATTCTTTGTGAATAATTGGTTAGGTCATTGTGTGGAACTGGACCGCTGCTGACCCTAGTGGAGTTATGCACCAGTCAGACCATAGCTTGCAAGTTGGTGGATCAAGGTGAAGCAGTGGATCCTAATTCACTAGTATGTGGAGATGTACCATGGTTGGACAAGCATAATGTATGTGGTTATATGATCCAAAGTAGTAGATATGTATGTTTCAGAGTGTGTAAATGTACCCTGGTCCGACCAGCATTATGACAGTGGTCGGATTATGCAAGGGATGTAATAGCCAAGTAATATGTGTACCAGTGTGTGGACATGCACATTGGTCCGACCAGTAGTGTGACAACAGTCGGATCAAGGTGGGGGAATGGACATCTATTCACCAGAGTGCAGAGACGTACCCTTGTCCAACCAGTACTGTGTAAGTGGTCGGACCACGTTCAAGGAGTTTACATGTGTTTCCCAAAGTGTGGATATGTATTTTATGGAAAGTAGTGTGCAAATTGTTTTATTAGAGTGGAGGAGTGGAAACATACTTACCAGAGTGGTCGGAGAAGTGCAGGGGTGTCCAGAGATGATTTCTTGTCCGATTCACACACTCTATGCTCCGATATGCCTTGGTCCGCCAGCCGATGTCGGCTGGCCCATCAATTATGTAAGCCATCGCTAATCCATGGCTGAACAGGGCAACATAGTAGGTAAACAGATGGCACTATGAGGAACACATAAGCGCGACAGGTATCGTATGATGTCAGAGATAAGACAGGGTCATGAGTCAACTATCAGTGACACGCAGTAGTCAGAGGACCAAGTGGCAGCCAATACATGGCGTATAGTATTCAGTCATGGGTCATTGCAGAACGTATCGTAGAAGGCATCAATCGGTGTATGGTAAAGGCGCAATGCCTATCAGTCAAGAAGGGGATCACAAGGGACGTCAGGTGTGGAGGGAAGTCAAGATAAGAGGAATGAAGCTGTCCATGAAGGCAGACATGTGGTAGGTCAGGCGCAATGGTGACGTCGAGGGGAATGATAGCAAAGATAGCAGAGACAAAGCTGTCCATGATGTACGTGGCGTGTGGGAATCGAGACAGGTCATATGACACAGGGGAAAGAGTCGCAAAGATAGGAATCCATGGATAGAGGGACGCATGGCGTCAACTTCAGGGAAAATGAGTAGAAGTCCCCTTAGCAGTGTGTCGCAAGGCAAGAAATCGTAACACATGACCTCTGAACATGCTCACAAGGAAGAACAAGGAGTGGACATGGGGCCCGGCTCAGCAAAATGCATTCGATACCCTTAAAACACGAGTGACGCAGGAGCTGATACTAGCACACCCAATATTAACAGATCAATTCGAGCTGGAAGTGGACACGTCAGGCTATGCAATAGGAGGGGTCCTCTTGCAGAAGAAAGAAGATGGGAAGAAACACCTGATCAGATACTTCTCAAAAACACTAGACCCAGCCCAGCGAAACTACCACATCTACGACCTCAAACTACTTGCGATAGTAGAGGCGCTCAAACACTGGAAACCACTACTGGTGGGATCTCCACACGACATTATCGTCCACTCTGACCACATGAACTTATTGTACTGAAGAAGCCCTCAAAATATTAACAGGCAAATAGCGAGGGAAGTGGTTGAACTATCCGAGTATCCAATCAAAATAAAGCATGTTGCAGGAGGAGCCAATGAACGCGTGGACGCTCTCTCTTGAAGGAGCGACTATGACACAGGTGACAACGACAACCAAAATGTGGTGGTACTCCCAGACCACATGTTCCTACGAACAACAAACACAGCAGTCATAGAAGTGGCAAACGCGGAGTACCCACAGGACAAAGTACAAATACAACATTGGATTAATGCCCACTGACTCATGAAAATAAATGGGGTATGGAACAAGGATGGGAGATGTGTCTTAACCGGGGGAGTACACAAAAAACACGAAATCATTGATGCTCACCACTCTCCCCCAGTATACGGACACCCAGGTATGATAAAGATGGGTATGCTTGTGGCATGACGGTACTTCTGGCCCAGCATGACCAAGGATATTGTTGAATATGTCAAGGGATGTGCAGAATGCCAGTGAAACAAGGCCAACACACGACCAGTTTGCGCACCCCTACAACCAATATTCCCCAAGCTGGAAGCAAAGCCATTTGAGGTGGTAGCAATGGATTTCATCGTCAAACTCCCATCTTCAGGGGGATATGACTCCATTTTAACAGTTATGGACCACGACTGTACCTAGGCAGCTGTCTTCATACCCTGCAGCGAAGACATCACAGCAGAGGAAACAGCTCAGTTATACACCAAATACGTGTTTGCATGGTACAGGCCTCCCACTAAGGTGATATCTGACAGAGACCCAAGATTCGCATCCCAATTCACAAGAGAATTGTGTAGGCAATTGGGGATCAATCAAAACACCTCATCCGTGTATCATCCCAGGACCGACAGACAATTAGAGCACACCAATCAGTGGCTCAAACAATATCTGTGATTCTAAGTGGACTACCATCAGAAGGACTGGCTCCACCACTTACCACTTGCAGAATTCGCGCACAACTCGTGGCCCCATGAGATAACAAGGAAGTCCCCTTTCGAACTTCTGATGGGATATCACCCTCGTGCTGATTGGGTGGATAAGCTGTCTTCCATTCCACAGATAACGACATGCCTAGAACAATTGAAGGAGGCCTGGCAAGAGGCACAATCACTGATAATGAAGGCCCAGACCCTGTGGGTCAAGCACAAGAATACACCAAGGTTCAAGGTTGGAGACCAAGTATGGTTAGATGGGCGCAATCTCAAAACCAATCAACCGAGTGCCAAGCTAGCAGCCAAACAACACGGACCCTTTCTGGTGGATCAGGTGATGTCACCATATTCTTATTGTTTGAAATTACCAGTTCAATGGAAGATCCACCCAGTATTCCATATCGACCTTCTCACGCCTTATCACGAGACTACTATTCATGGACCAAATTTCACATGCCCACCACCAGACCTTATAGAAGGAGAAGAGGAATATGAGGTTGAGAAGATCCTGGCCACCCAGCTTTTCGGCAGAAGGTGCACTAGGCAATACTTGGTAAAGTGGCTCGGATACCCGGACTCAGAGAACCAGTGGGTCAACAAAGCCGATATCTTTGCCAATGACAAGATAAGGGAGTTTGAACAATTAAACTCTGACACAAGGACATACTTAAGGACCACCAGAGCTGCTGAGTCACCCCATTCCCCTCTGCTCCATACTTTCTTCCCCTCTAACATCACTTCCATGGACTTTGCTTACTATGCCACTAAAACCGCTGAAGAGGTGTTCTCAGCCGAGCTACTGGAGGGACTCATCACCCTCCCTGAAGCACGACGACGACTCCAATGTGTCCACGAAACTGGCAACACCGCCACCCTTGGATGGGAAACCATCGACAACGACAGCAACAACGACAGCAGCGACCACAGTGCAGGAGAAGGAGCCGCTGTGGTCCATGCAACTGCAGAAGACAAGGGTATGGTGGTTGCCCCAATTACCTGGGACAAACTTGCCACTGTGGAGCGTGCCTTCCCTGGCCCTGCACAGGCAACACTGTCTGAAGACGCACTACAGCCCTGGTTGCTTACAGTGCGGAACGTTCCTGACAAGGAGGAGCGTCGCCCTGGAACTTACAAAAACCCTCTCATTGTGGGAGAAGATACAAGCGACACCGAACCTTTACCTATATGCTACCGCTTTCAAGCTGACTGCCAAGAGGCAAGCGGAGCTGTGGTGGTACATAGCACAGGCATTGTTATGATCCAGACACTTCAGTCCTTTCCCATGTATGTATCCACTTACCTTTGTTTTGGTTTTGTTATCTCTGTTACCCCATTGGTGTGTTTCCCTTGTTCCATATGTGGTTTACTCCATATTGTCTTGTGCTTCAGATAAGAAAACCTCAGATAACAACTTTGCATATATCTGTCCTTGTGTGTTCATCTTTGTGACTTGAGCACTATATATACTTGTACTTTACACTGTAGGAAGCCAGACTTGGCTTCGTTTGCAATCTAGCAACCTTGTGTCATGAACCGTCAAGCTTAGGTTATGACTCAAGAGTTCAGGCCGGTCCGGATCGGTCCAGTATTATGTAATCAACTTCCTAATTAGGAAATCCGGGGTCGGAGTTTGAAATTATACTCCGAGGGTCACGTGATCTGTCATGTGACTAGTTCCTTGTAGAAGGTTGTAGAACCTTCTACAGAGTTCTACCAGTTTCCACAGAAGAACTGCGGAAAAGGTCACCAGGTCTCAGAGAGACTATTGCCATTGAATGGTATTTATAGAGCTTCCACAAGCTTCCAGGACATTCCCAGAGAGACTATTGCCATTGGACGGTATTTATAGATCTTCTACGAGTTTCCAGAGTATTCCATTATGTAAACACCATGTAGCCAGGTATATAAGCTGGCGCAATACAACGGACAGTCCCTCAGACTGTCCACTTGTGAACTCCCATTTGCAAGCTCATAGTCTTCTGCATTGCTCATCACCATTGATTTGCTCTGCCTTCTTGCCCTCTTGCATCTGTTGAAAGTCCTCCTCTCTGCTCTTCATCTTGCTCTCTTCTTCGTCCCTCCCATCCGTCGTCATACCCCTAAGTGCCCCAAGTTGCTTTTGACTTACTGAGAGTAAGTCATCACACCTTGCCTTTGTACCTTTGGTGTGAACAGTCCTTCTCTCATCTTGTGAACCACCTCCCTCGACTCTAATCAAGTCAAACCCTCCTTTGAAGTCTTTGCAGTTGTACTATAACAACGCCACACCTGATTGACTTAGTTTGTGTAACGCCACCACAGGGGCGTTAAGTACGACGTGTACTTCAAAGTCAATCTGTCAGGGTTTCTGGTAGAGCGAGTCAGTTTAGGACTCAGTCCGGTGATGAATAAGAGTCGATCTAGCTTCGAGAGCTTATCGACCTTAGTCAGGGAAAACTGAGCTCAGGCACGAAGGCGAGCAGGGGACTTAAGCGCAAAGGCAAGTCGAAGACGGTTTCGTGAGTACTGATGTGGTTTTACACAAGAAGTCAGAACTGCTGTACAAGCCAGTCCGACTACGACCTATATACTAGTACAAGCCCCAAAGAGACAACAACAGGGCAACATAGTAGGTAAACAGATGGTGCCATGAGGAACTCATGGGCGCGACAGGTATCGTATGGCGTCAGAGATAAGACAAGGGTCTGGGTCAACTATCAGTGACACGCGGTAGTCAGAGGACCAAGTGGCAGCCAATGCATGGCGTATAGTAGTCAGTCATGGGTCATCGCAGAACGTATCATAGAAAGCAGCAATCAATGTATATAGTAAAGGCGCAATGCCTATCAGATCAGAAGGGGATCACAAGGGACGTCAGGTGTGAAAGGAAGTCAAGGGTAAAGAAGCGAGGCTGTCCATGAAGGCAGGTATGTGAGGGGTCTGGGTGTAGGGTGACGTCAAGGGGAACGATAACAAAGATAACAAAGATAAAGCTGTCCATGACGTACGAGGCGTGCGGGAGTTGAGACAAGTCGTATGAAGCAGGGGAAAGAGTCGCAAAGATAGGAATCCATGGATAGAGGGACGCGTGGCGTCAACTTCAGGGAAAATGGTAAGAAGTCCCCTTAGCAGTGCGTCGCAAGGCAAGAAATCGTAACAGTTTGCCACCAAGATTAGGCGTAGAGAAGTGTCTTACACTTCAGACTAGGTGTCCTGCCACTAAGTCAGTTGTGCACATTGTGCATAACATCTATTAGACACTACTAGAGTCGTAGCATCACAGACAATAGATGTCTTTGCTCATCTATTAGTGTGTGTCTTCACAGACACTCTGAACCTTTAAACCACCCTTTGCATAACACCCCTGCTAGGGCATAACAGGCATGGACAAACAAGCAGCTAAGCACCACAAGCGCCGTGAGGCATAAGAAGCTGCTGAAGTGGCACACCAAGCTAAAGAGGCTGCGTGAGCAGTGGCTCAAGAATTCAGGACGGTAGACCAGGAGATGGAGTTGTACCCAGCTGAGCACCCCCATATCACATACAGCTGTTACGAACACTTACCCAACGACACCCTGTTCGCCGCCACCACTGACGGGGAACCCATTATGTGCCATAAATGGCAAGACCCTGTTGAAGACCCACTCAAGCAGCCTTTCGAGGCCAAGACTCCTATGGGGTGGACTCACAACGCAGGGAGCAACTACATCCCTGCTCCCCTCACCATTCAAGGAGTCACTCAACCAGCCATGTGGTACCAGTTCATCAAGAGTGATGACCCCATCATCCTTATGGGGGACAGATCAAATGGACCAGTGTCATGGACGCGTATTATTTTCCCATTTTTCTGTATTTTTACGGATTTATTTGGGCAAGATATAAGTGGCCAAAGTACTTAAGTTCCTTATCATTAGATATGATAAGATGGTTAGTCACATGATGCCAACATGTGCAACTTTGGGTCACGTGATTGTGGGATACATCATGTGATGTTATTTGACTGTGTGACAGTCTTGCCGTTCTCGGACTTCTATTGTTATAGATAACAATAGCGCATGTGCTTGTTCTGATTGGTTAGAACTCTGTAGAATACAATGGAACGCTTACTATGATAGTATTACGCGTTGTATTAGGATTTACTCAGCAGATAAGAAGGCCGCGTCATCATGTAGTCATAGCCGCTTAGTGTGCATCAGTCAGCACAATAGATAAGGGCTAATAATAGAAGCGACGCGTCAGCACTGTAGTCATGTAGCATTACTCAGTAGTTAGTAATCGACTAAGTGCAGTAGTATATAAGACTTGCTGTAGCCTCCTGAGTAGAACCAACTTGTCCTCTTGGTTTCTACTCAGGTGCGCAATCCTTCCTTGTATTCTTTACTCTTCATCCAATCTAACTTGTCCTCTTGGTTTCTACTCAGCCTGTCGCCGCGTGAACTCTAGCCTTTGACCTTGAATAAAGGTCTTAAGTTGTGCTTACCCTCCGCGTCGTCTACAGGTTCAGCGCGTGATTTATCTCCGCGCTAGGCTTGCGTATCCAACCTCGGCCTGTTCTTTTATCTCAACTATTTTGTCTTCAAAGTCGTAGCCGATTGGACTCCGCTACATTAGGACAAGTTTATCCTTCGTCCTTTCGCATCCACTTTGCTTACCGGCGAAGTTCCCTTTATTCCTCTAGGTGGTTGACGACCATCAGTCCCTTATTCACACACCTCTTCACTACCGTGTGGCTGCACCTACGCAGATTCCCTTAAACTCATATTCCGAAGTGGTACTGTCTTAGTGTCCGTAAAATCGGCATAAGCAGTGCTTGCCTTTAGGATTGTATCTGGTCATCAGTGCAATCTTGGGTACCGGTGTTAGGAACTCCCTACCATAGGAGCTAAGCCTACATTGGACTAAGGGGGGCCGCTCTTTGAGCGCGACAACTGTACGGGTCCGAAGCACATAGTGTTTGAGAGCGCGAAAGCGTGAGAGGCAGCCAATAGGTCGAGGAGACTGCGGCAGACAGCCTTGTGTTCCTGAATATATCATATCATCTTTCCTGGTGGTTTCTTTATCGCCGTCGCTCGCGCAGTGTG
>WTXK01000929.1:0-14748 GCA_025769895.1 Lactarius psammicola
GCGGAAGCTCAGTGCGCTGCGCTTGTTGAACTCGGCCTCGTCGAAGGCATCATCACAGACGACTCGGACGTGTTCCTTTTCGGCGGCGCACGGGTGTACAAGAACATGTTCAACCAGTCCAAGACGGTCGAGTGTTTCTTCCTCGCAGACTTTGCGCGTGAGCTAGGTATTGATCGCGAGAGGCTTGTGCAACTGGCATACCTCCTGGGCAGCGACTATGTGGAAGGACTCCCTGGCGTTGGGCCCGTCGTCGCCATGGATTACTTAAAGAGTTTTCTGGGGATGACTGTCTGCACGAGTTTAAGGACTGGTGGCAACGTGTGCAGTCTGGGCGAGACAAGCCCGAAGAATCAAGAACCAAATTTCGACGACGTTTTGTGGGTGCTATAATCCGTTGCATCTTGTGCGGTCGTTGTTCACGGATATGACTATGCTCTCAGAAAAAGAGGTTCAAGACGCTCTACATCCCTGACGACTGGCCGAATCCTATCGTGGTAATGTCGGAAAATTGATTATTCCTAAGGGCTACCTAACAGTGTCCAGCGAGATGCATACTACCATCCCGCAGTCGATGACTCCGAAGAACCATTCAAATGGGGGGCTCCCGGACCTCGATGGACTCTGCGGGTAAGCATCGCCGAGTGACAGTGATATCGGAGCAGACCCCACACGGCTGAAAGCCTTCTGATACAGGAACTTGGGTGGAGCAAATCCAAGGTCGAGGAACTGCTGTTGCCGATAATTCAGAAGATACGGAAACGTAGTCAGGTGCGTCTCTTGTTTTCTTCTTCACGTCCATGCGGTGGAAATAAAATTTTGATATCCGCCGTCCGAACCTCGCCCGCCTGATAGGCGCTAGCCCTAAACAAGCAAGGAAACTTGAAGGAATACTTTGGCGTCAACTCGGGCGGAATGATCGCCACCGCGAAACCGCCGGACCTACACAAGCAAGCGTTTGCAGCAGGTGGTCGATGACTTTCGCGAGCAGCGGAGAAAAGAGACGGCGGCTCGCAGCAATGACGGCACGCGGAGGAGTCCGAGTCCTCGTCTTCAGAGGAGGGATGGCGAAGGAGCACCTCCGACGCCGCCAGTTGCTAAGCGAAACAGGGCACGCGGAGGCATTGGCTCAAAGGGTGTCACCAGAAATAGCCGGGGGAGAGGGGGCGCCAGGGGTGGGAGAACGGGAACATCGCGCAAACGCAAGCGCAGCGCCACCAGCAGCATCAGCGGTGACGATCCAAGCGGGTCCGATCTGCGTTCTAGGTCCAAGACACCGCCTTTACCAACTGGGACGGCGTCTCGTCCAAGGGCTCGACCCCTCTGTCGGGAAACAAGGAACTGAATTGATCTTTACTGGATGACTTCCCGTAAGAATCTGGAGTCCCAAATTTTCTCCAAACTTTATTTTTGTGACGATAAATCTCGCTTGTGATTATCAAGCACGGCAAATCAACGAAATACCTGCTCCAAACTCAAAAATCTGGAAAGGCCCCCCCCCCCCTTCTCAAACCTCGGCTACGTCTCCAAATCTTAATTTGGACACTCGGGGGTTGAAATATGTCCACTTTTGTAAAGTACGGATCTCAATACATTTTGGTGGCTGACTTGGTGGCTGAGTGGGAAACTATAAAGTGAAGTTCACACGTGGTAGAGGGATTTGAAGTCGGCACTGCTCATTCTGTGCTTCACGAGCTGTGGGAATTGATGTGGTCACAACAGCAAACAACCTTGCAGCTGCAGCTTCATTTTGGTCTTGGTATATTCCGGTGTTGTTGAATGTGAACTGGATACAGAAGAACAAGAAATTGGGTGTCTTTCCCAATGCAGCGTGCTCAGTTGTCGGGGTTTGATTACTTAACCCGAATTTACGACTCCAGACTTGGTGCAGCAGAGTTACGGGTCTCCAGAATTTGGAGCACACGGATTTTAAATTGCCAATTAAATGAATTTGAAAAATATTTGGGACTCCAGATTCCTACGGGAAGTTATCCACTGTAGCTGCGATTCTCAAACATTGCGGGCATGTCGATCGAGAGACAAGGTGGAGGTGCCGCCCTCGTATCTAACTGACAACGTAGTAGGAATTTGTTTTTTTTTTCCCCTTTTTGTTATTTCCGTTATTGAATACACATGTGCTATTCAATACATGGGGGAGTCAGGACTGCTATTGCAATCTTCCGAGGTGCCACAAATGAGTAATGGCGCTCAGCAACCCTGACTGACATTACTTTTTGTATCGCAAAATTTCGGATATCGAACAGCTTAACGGGTTTCACTAATGAGGATGGCAGTATCAATGAAATTAACAACAGAGATAAGCCTCGGCGCAACTAATCATCCTCTTCTAATGTTTCAGCGTTGGCCTAAGGAGGAAACCAGTGAGACAGAATAAACAATGACAACGGGTGAGAACAAATTACCTTATTCTCCTCGATGCCACCTAGTTCCCTCACAAGGCCATTAAAGGGTATTGACGAGGGACAGCAGGCCGGTCGGGTGTGAGGACATAGTTGCAAAGGAAACCAAAAGCAACAAAGCCGGAGAATGCGATCGCGAAGTGGTTGAGCGCGGTGGCTGGGGCGACGTGGGGGATATCGGGGCCCCACATGGAATACAGCTCTTCGCGTTCATGCATCTGACGAGAGTGTTTCAGGACGGGACTCGCTAAAAGCAAGTAAAAAGAAGGTTGTGTCATACCGTGTCGCCATAGTTGCGTCTCATCTGGTTATCCCACCAACCGTGTGCAGGAAGGGATTGCCTTGATTCGTTGGGCAATTGAGGATACCCATTCAGCTGAGGATCAACCTCTTTCTGTGTGAATGCAGAGTAGGTTCGCGTTCGCGAGACAGTTGGTGCGTGTGTACGGAGACCAAGTCTCACTCCTACTGTGCGCAAGCTCATCGTCGTTGTTCTCGGGGAGGCGGGAGAGAAGAGTGACCCACAGCGGATTTGAACGGACCGGGACCGGAGCGGGGCGGGTGCAGCGGACCGATTGAGAGTTTGAACAAGACGCTGGATCCGGGGACCAATTGAGGAATCCCGACGATATCAGGGGCTCAACTGCGATCGTTTTATTACGATTTCCGATCTGGGGCAATCCAAATGTCAGAAGAGGGCGAGCCGGTCTCACGTCACCGTCCATGCTATATGTAGCTTGGGGCGGATTCACTCGGCCTGAGTGGTAAGATTCCTCCTTTTCCCCTGTATTTTCTATCCCAACATGTTTCCCATTAAACATTCTAAACACCCTGCTGTCGCCCTCGCTAAAGACATCCCGAATGTCGCCCTCTATCACGACGTGGGCTATGGTCTTCGGAGAACTCGCTCTCAGAGGAGGCGCGCCTTCCGCTTGCCAATAGTTTATTCCAACTCGCTGGCCGATTTGTGCGTCCCGTCTCACACTTGGCTTTGGTTTGCTTGACATGATTTTCCCAACAGTAATAACTGGGATAACATGTTTATGGAACGCTTAACTGGTGGCGTCACCATGCACAGACCAGTTACTGCTCCGGGTGTTGTGCTCGCCTTGGGCAATGACTTCGACTTCTGGGCGATCAACGCTGCGCGGGAATGGCCTGTGGGTGTCCTTCTTTCTGCGGCGTCGTTCTCTCTTTTTATTGACTGTGGCTGGTCATCATAGAAATCCAGGATTACTGCGCATAGCCTGCTCGGTATGCACAGGGACAAGGACGAAATGGACGCACTTTTAAAGTTGCTGAACCTCAACGACCGCGTAACTTACGTTCGCGGAGATCCAGCGTACGCTTATCGTTTTGAGCCGTCATTCCTTCGTGTTGATCTGAACTCGTCGGCCGGTGCAGGAGGGAACTCCGTCTTGACTATCCCAACAATACGTTTGACATGGTACGGCTATCCTATTGTTCTCTTAATCTTGCCGAAACCGAGGTGGGTAGACCAAGCACCTCATGCACGTCGGAGTCGTTTAGCTGATGTGTCTGCAGTGGTATGTGTTCCTACAGGTCAGCATTCGTTCGATTAGTGTAAATTGACAAGAGTCCTCACGCTCGAAACGAAAATACATAGGAAGTCAATCGCGTCATGAAACCTGGAGCTGTTTTGGAGGTGTGTTGTCTTTCCATAACGGCTTGAATCCATTGAAAAACGTCGCTGCGTCAGGTGATTGATGAGGATCTTCTCTTCCCTGGCCACAAACCGCCAGTTACGGTCACAGAACCAGAGGTCAGCAGACCTGGGACACGGTACTACCCTCCATCAGAACTTGTCGCCTCCGACTCTCGTTCCATTTTCACCTCAAGTACCCACACTGTCGATGTCAGAACCATGATATCTCCCTCTCTACACACGTCAAGTCATTTCGATGGTTCACGAGACTTGAATCACTCCGAAGCTTCCTTCTCATCGTTGCATGATGCCTTTGACCCACTCGACCATTCAAAACTTACACGATCCTGGCGTGAGATGCTCACCTCGCGGTGGATATCAGCGAGTATCACATCGGTTCTACCCTTTTACCTCACCGCCATCTTTGAGACTTTCCGTGCTCTTCCTGCGCTCGAGATTCTCATGTGTTCTTGCTCTTCGCTCAAGCCATCCACTTCTAAACACGGGTCTCATCAGCAGATGCTCGATCCAGAACCGTTCCGGCACCTTGTCCATGCCACTGTCAAGCATGACCCTGACGCTCATGTGACATGGTTGCCGGCTAGCCAAGCACCCCCACACTTTGTAGCTTCCAACATGTCCATGCATTTAGCGCGTATGGTCGCCATCGTGAGTGCGTGCAAGGAGGCTATCTGGGGAGCGTACAACAAGCTGTACGGTAATACCCCTAGGTTACCTCATCTCAAGAGTCGAAACGATGACGAAGAACCTGGCAAGACGAGTGTACATACCGTACGCGATGAATTTGAGCACCATTGGCTTAATTGGGAATGGTAAGTGGTCGACCGTTGTCCATCGTGGGGGCGAGACTCACTATGTTGGCAGCGATATGCGATCGCGCATTGACATGCGATCTATGATCCACACCAGTTTCCAATGGGACTGCTTGCCATCAATGGACGAAGCAGATTCGGACCGAGTGCGTTGGCTGAAGAATGTGGAACGTTCAGAGACCGAAAAGGCCACATCTGGCCTTTCCGCGTCTCCAAATATGCAACGTGACGTGGTACGTTGCGTGAGAGGATTCGTGGCTTGGAAGTTCGGTGGGAATGTAGCAGAGCGCGGGCGTGCTCGTCCTGGCTGATCTACTGTAGTATCTTTATCTTATCGTTACACTACGTCATGCAACATGTCCTAATCAGGTAGTACAGATATAATCGCATTCGCATCGCATCGCACGCACTCTCATTTCTATTCTGTCCTATTTCACTCACACTCACACTCACAACTACCATGTCCGACTCTGAAAAGACCACTTCGGCACCTGCTGCCTCGGAGAAACCACGTTCAACTGCTGAGGCTGATATCACGAAATACAAGGTATGAGCGCCTTGTACTCAGTCGCTCAATTGATTTCTTTTATATCTGGATCTCAGGCTGCAGCCGACATCGTCAATGTCGCGGTGAAAAGGCTCATCGGGCTGTCCATCGAAGGCGCAAGCATATTGGATCTGTGTATCGAAGGTGACAAGCTCATCGAAGAGGGCACGGGTGCTGTGTACAACAAATCTATCAAAGGTGTCAAAGTTCCCAAGGGTCCGCATCTGACTCCTTTTCCGATCCCTGATTTTGACTGTTTCGTTCGTCCAGGACTCGCTTTCCCGACCAGTGTCTCAGTAAACAACTGTGTTGCGCACTTTTCGCCACTCGCGTGCGTTTGTTCTCCCTAGCCCATTGCGCGCCACCGCGATCGCGCGGACTAACACCCCCGCGCCCTCCCTCCCACCCCTCCCCACTTCACCCCGCGCTCGTGTGCAGTTCGGATCCGCTCTCGGCGCAGAAGCTCGCCAAAGGTGACGTCGTGAAACTGCACCTCGGCGCCCACATCGATGGCTTTGCTGCGATCACCGCAGAGACGATCGTCGTCGGTGCAACGCCAGAGAGTCCCGTGACGGGCCGCCGTGCGGACGCGCTACGAGCCGCGTGGACCGCTGCTGAGGTTGCGATGCGTCTCGTGCGCGTGGGCAACAAAAACTGGCAGGTAACGGAGGCGGTGAACAAGGTGGCAGCGGCATGGGACTGCAAGCCCGTCGAAGGTACTGTACCGTCGTTGCGCCCGTTCCGTCCCTTCCAGGGGGAGGTGGGCACAGAAGGCTAACGACGTGCGACAGGCATGCTATCGTGCCAACAGACACAAAACGTCATCGATGGGAAGAAACGTATCATCCTCAACCCGGCTGAGGGGCAGAAGAAGGATTTCGAGACGGTCACATTTGCGGAGGGCGAGGTATATGGGATCGACATCCTTGTATCATCGGGAGAGGATGGAAAGGTAAAAGTCATTTTTTATGTTCGTCCGTGGGGTTTTCAACGGGGGATCGTTTGCGATGGCGTAGGCGCGGCTGGAGGAATCACGAACGACGATCTACCAGCGCGACCATACGGTTTCATACCAGCTCAAGATGAAAACGGCACGTGCTGTATTCACCGAGGTACAGAAAAAAGCAGGACCGTTCCCGTTCAACGTGCGTGTACTCGAAGATGAGAAACGTGCGCGTATGGGACTGCAGGAGGCCGTTCAACACAGTTTAGTCAAGCCATATGAGGTTGTGTACGTCTGATTTCTCCATTCATTCCCCGGAAACACGTCGTGTTGATACAGAGAATAGGTACACTCCGCCGAATACATTCGTCGCGGCGTTCCATTTCACGATTGCGCTGCTCTCTGGTGGTCCTTCTTTACTGACACATCCGCCGGTGTGGTACAAACCGGAACTCTTGAGGACGGAGAAGGAGCTTGAGGACGAGGAGCTTAAAGAATTGTCCACGAGGAAACTTAGGGAAAACAAGAAGAGTAAGAAGAAGACCGAGGCGGAGGGGAAGTAATCTTTGGCCGAGGAAAGAAGAAGCGAAGGGGGTACGATCGGATAGCAGCGGTGTAAGAAGGTACAACTAGGCCGCACGTGGGCCAGTATATTGATTAGGCCTACGAGTGTGTGGGGGGCATCGGGCGATGCTCCGCGTCGTCGGCAAACTGGCTGATGGTGCGTACGACAAGGTCGACGTTTTCGAGGAAGGAGTTTAGGGAGAGTCGTGCCAAGCGGACGGTCAATGTGGAAAAGGACCTGGCATACGAGTGAGTGGGGAGAAGTGCGCGTGTTTCTGACGCGAAAGACCGCGAGGACGTACGCTACGAGGACGTCACCTTCGACACTAAGTTCACGCTTGACCGCTTGCGGCTGAAGCTCACGATCGACCTCGATGACCTGCTTCGCGATGTTGGCGTGCTTTGAATTGGCAAATGGGATACGAACGGAACTTGGGTACCATCATTACCCAACGATATGACATAAATACAGTAATTGACCTCACATTTTGTGCCATTCACCAGACATGGCTTGGACGTAGGTATGGGTGTGGGCAAGTGACGCGCCCTTACCCGTGCCCGTGCCCAAACCCAACCCAAGCCAGTGCTCGTGCCCGTCCCATGGGGCCCGTCCCCTGCTGCCACCTCAAGCCCACACGTGTAATCGGGCCAGAATGCCCTTTTATCTTCATCAGAACCACTCTGTGCCCTTGCTGTACCCCTCCATCATCTCTCCATGCTTGTCGTACCAACTCTCATTCTTCCTCGTGACGAAGAGCTTGAAGTTCTCGGCCGCACGGTCGAACAATCGCTAGGACGTTCCGTCCAGTCCATCGATGTTATCGGGAGAGGTATGTGTTCCCCTCTGACCCGCATCGCACCGCCTACGCAACGTGCTAAGCGTCCCCCCACCTTTCATAGACCCACTTAGTAGGGCAAGCCCATCGTGGCTGTGTTTGGCTATGCCACACGCTCATGACGATGGCTCGTCTTTTTTTTTCTAGACGTTCTCCGTCGCTATGCAAGATGGCAATCACCTCGTTGCCCGTATTGGTGACTCGCATATGCCTACTTGTATCATGGAATCAGAGGTCTGGCGTGATCTTGGCTTTTATCGGGAAAGCGTTCTGAGATCAACTTCTTGCGAGCAGATCGCCACGATGAAGTTCGTCCACGAACGGACGTCGATTCCTGTGCCCAAAATATTGTCTTATGAGCTCGATCAGTCTCATACCCTGGGGGCGCACATACTCCTCGAAAAGGTACGACAACCCACGAATACTCTATCCCGAAATGACATCGATGCGCGTGACATAGGTCTCCGGCGTCCGTCTGGACACCATCTTCGACGACCTCCCCGCCGAGACGCAGGACTCCTTAGTCACGCAGCTCGCACACTTTATGCTCGAGGCATCGCGCCTCTCTTTCCCAGCCATCGGCTCCATCGTCCTTCCTCAAAGCCCTGCGTCTGCTCCCTCGCCGCCGCCGCCCTCGGACCCCGCGGCCGTTCCGCCCCTTGGTCCACTCACGCACCCGTGCTTCTACGTTGACGGCCGCAACGCGCTTACGCTCGACCGCGGTCCATTCTCAACCGCCCGCGCGTACTTCCTCGCCTGCGCCGAACGCGAACGCGCCGCCACCCGCGCGCTCTTCACATCGGGTGCGGGCGCCCCCGCAGGCGCGGAGTACCAGGCGCTACTCGCGGACACGCACGCGCTCGTCGAGCGCGCCGTCACGCTGCTCATCGAGCTCGTGCGCAGGTGTGATGGCCTTGACGGCGCGGACGGCGAGCTTGCACGGTACGCGCTCGACCTGCACGAGCTGGGGCCTAAGAACATCATCGTCGCGCCGGATGAGCCTACGCGCATCGTGCGTCTCTCTCTCCCCCCCAGAGCGCTGCTCACACACTCACACTTCGTACTTTTAGCTTGCGGTCGTTGACTGGCAGTCTGCGTCCGTACGGCCGCTCTGGCGTTGCGCACGCACGCCGTACTGGCTCCTGCCCTCCCTGGTCGGCGATGACGACGCACGCAAGCAGCGGTTGCGTAGCGTGTTTCGCGCGGCGGTTGCGAGCGACCCAGTCTTTGCGCGTGCGGTTGACACGGACGATACGCGCCATGCGCTCGACGAAGTCGCGGAATACGATGCGTTCCGCGACGGCTTTCTGGTGTTACCGACGCTGCAGAGCATGTACGCATTTTACTTATCTACCTTTTCTTTTTTTTTTTTTGTTTTTGGCTGACTGTGGATTGCAGATTGGCTACACTCCCTGGGGAGGAGGATGTCGATGGCCTCCGCAAACTCCTCGATCCGCAGACTCTCGCGGGTAGGGCAGCGCGCATATCCCTCCTTACACATGGTCCCGGCGTACTCTCGCTCGCCACTTCGATGCCGGGCAGCCCTCTCAGCGACTCGCCAGTCTCCTTCGGCTGGAATCGCAAGCTATACCGCTATTCCGTACCTACAACACCCCGCTATTCCGTGCCCCCGACCCCGATTGCGTGACAATTGCCTAAGGCGCCACGTATGGAAGTTATTTATAGGGCTTGTTTGGGATAGCTTATGAGTTCTGGTCGAGAGATGAGTACTATGTGTCGGAGATCGTGGTGAAATTGATAAGATTAGATTATGCTGATACCATAAAATATTCGATCGAGGTATCGAGACATTGCACCAACACATTTCGATGGTCAGACGGAATTTTCGTGCTTCTTCCACACTAGGAGTATTATGCGGCATCGTCAACTTTTTCCAGATCTCATTAGTGTCAGAGTCACTAGTCTCTCCACCCCAGTTGCGTCAACATGGCCTCGAGTTGCCAAGTGCGTGGAACGTAACCAAAGCGCCCATCCACGCGTGAGGCGTAATCATAGTCTCTTACACGGCACGGTGTCGACGAGGGAAAGAGACTGGAATTTCTCCTCATGGATTACAAGCCTCCGCCTCCCCGATTCATCTTATCTTTCATATACAGACGGTCATCGGTCTCCTATTCATCATTCGTCAATCTCGCCACTCGCCATCATGGTGCCTCTTCCCCTACTCTCACTTCCTCTCCCACCAAATGAGCCACCCGATGGATACAGTTCTGAAGAAAGCGATGTTTCGGTTTTGTCGACTACTACCACCGTTCGACACTAGCATCGACCAACGAGATAGATGCCTTGGACGAGAGCGCTGCGTCATCTGTGGGGAAGAAGACGACATCGTCCTCCAGCGTTGCTACATTGTTGGGGAAGCAGAGATAGAAGCCGTAAGTCGAGAATACATTTGAACCCTCCTAAGGCTAACGTGAGACATAGCTGTCCGGTCTCAGAAAGCGTGGTTGGATTCCTTCACAAACCACAAAGAGCCCCCGACATGATCCATGTAATGGCCTACTTTTATGTATTCACCATCACATCTGGTTCAATGGATATTAATTCTTTATCCGCTTCTAACCCGATGTGAGTTTGGTTCACCTTCGCTTTGAGTCAAGTATTCACAAGAGACAAGTTCAGAAATTTATCTTTGTCAACTATTCTGGTTATCGCGGATTTCAGAGGTTGAAACCATGGCAAGGCTATCGCGCTCGATATAAAGGATCGATGTGTGCCGCCCCTTTCCCTTTTTATCATACACAAGATACGCGTCCGTGGATTCCGTCCCTTCGCACCCCTCGATCTAGACATGCTCAACGATAGTCCTTGGCAAGCCTGGATCGAATCGGAAGGCGTATACGATACCGTCTCGTGTTCTTTCAGGCGGAACAACCCGCCAGACAGCGGTAACAGCAATGTTGCTGTACAACTACCGCCCCAGGTTCCGCTTGCGACGACGAACGCAGGTGGCACGTCGTCATCCGGCAAATGCACGTTACAGCTGAACGCAGATGTCATCGCTGACATCCTTGCCCCAACGCGTGCCGTGCCATCGTGGATGGCCTGTGAGGAGGAGGGCACATGCTGAACTGGCACGGCGGAAGAAAATACTCGAGGCATAGAGCATCGTGACTCCTTGGACTCGAAAGAAAGACCTTATGTAGTCATATCCGTAGATTGTGCCTCAGATATTCTCTTGTAAAACATTGTACTGTACGAGCAGTAGGTCGCGTAAGTGAACGCATTGGCGCCAAGAGCCTCCAAATGTGGGTTTATTCTACAGCTTTCGTTCAATAATTATCTCATCCATTTCTGCTGTTACTTTTATTACCTCTCAGTCAGTCAATTCGTCACACAGAGGTGGGCGACTTCACATTTTCGAGCTCCCATGCGCCACGTACTCGTGACACTATTGATATTTGATGGCCAGTCTCAAGGAGCAGAACGTAGTCTATGTGATCCATTGACTTCACCCCCGTTGTTGAATTCAGCTTGTAATCCACCCCACGGGGTAGGGGAAGAAGCCATGAATAATAATCAATGATGTGTTGCTGTCCTTACCATACATGCCGACCGTCGTCATACAGTCCTGACGGCTGCATTCAGTACCGTACACTATACTGTTTGACCTCAGTTGAATCACTTGACGGTACGGGTACCGTCAGATGGCAACGCATGTACTGGCACCAGCACTCATGGAAAAATCCCGATATATCTGAACTTCCCCCATTTCTCTGGGAATGAGTTTTACTTGACAGCAGCTCATCTACATGCCAAAACTACAATGCACATTTTGAACGTACAGACGCTTAACGTTTAACAAGAGACCCAACTATTCAGGCTAATAGGGTTGCGCACCGTGCCATACACTGACAGGTGCACCGCGCACGAATATTGAGATCGGACCAATATCATCATATGAGGTCTCGCATTGGCCTCAGAGGAGTTCATTTTTGACTTGCAATTTCCGGTTCTGCTTGCCCGATAATATGGTAACGCTGGAGAACCCAGGTTGTCATCGTCCCCACAGATGACGCAGCGCTTTCATCCAAGGGATTCATCTCAATATCATTTTCGGCATTCGGTGAGCAGTCATGATTTTTAAGAAAAATAAAATAAAAACGAACAATAGATGTCTACAGAGCGTCCGTCGAGGCACTGGCGCCCCTGAAACATGAGAGCGCTGAACCGCCACCCGGACGTGCGTTGCGCAAATCGACAACGAATAAGAAAAATAATAATCCAACCATACCACATACAAGGAATTAATGACACGAAAGGACTGTGGATCCTGCGAGGGAAGCGTACATTGGGCGTTTAAGGTTGGAAGGTGGTATACAGGAGTACATGTGGCGTTTTGCGTCAATTTGAGAATGGTATATGGGGCTTTAATGGGCAAGGACAAAGGCGAGGCCGATTATGCCTAGAAGGACGGTGGGGACGGGAGGGATACGATGCGCAGACAAGGCATTGTTGATGCCGCTAACCCCTGCGCCACCGCTGCCAGAAGTTGAGGAGGGTTGGGGACTAGGACTAGTTGAAGAGCTAGAGCTAGAAGGCTGGTTGAAGCGGGGATAGTCAAGATAAAGGAGCGGCGCTACGTACGGGGTGGGGGGCAGCGAGGTTATTGGCGGACAGACAGCTCGCGTTGTTGCTCGGTTTGGACAGCGATCTAAACGCGCGTGGCGGGGTCAATTTGAAAAGATCAGTTCGGATTAGATAGCGAGAGTGTTGACTCTCTTTCTGAAAACGTACAGGTCCCGACCAAGCCTCCTCACCCTCAGCATCCTCGACAGAGAGCATTACGTTCCAGCCGGCAGGGATGGTGACGTTCCATGATAGGGAAGTAGAATTATGGTCGCCTAAGTCGGAGCTAATAAGGTCGCGATTAGGATAGTGCGGGAGATCAGCGGGACTATCGGCGAAAACGCACACTTCTTGGCCACACGGATCGGTCTGGTTGACAACGATAACGTTGTAAGGGCCTTTGGTCTGGTCCCAGGAAACTGTGCAAGGGCACACTGTGACCGTCGTTCCGTCGATGAGAAAAAAAAAGTCAAGAGAGATAGATCAGAACGGGGCGCTCGGGAGGGGAAAGGGTGTTCGAGGTAGGTTACCTGAGTAAACACGGGAGTCTGAACTGAAAAGTCGGCGTGGACTGCGCGGGCTGCGAGGAGGGAAAAGAGAGCGACAGAAACGAGCGTGTACGTGGTAGGCATTCTGTGTTTCTTTACAAAAGAAACTCGGAAAGAAGGGAGAGGGAGAGGGAGAAGCGGAGCTAGCGGTCGAGACGAAGAAGGATAATTAAATGTCGTTGGGTACTGCAACCATCGCTCAGACTACCGGCGGTTTCCCACGTCTTCACGACCAGGTGTATTATTATACAGGCAGACTGCGGACAAACAAGCATAATTCTAAAGTTTGGTTTCCCCACGAATTCTGCCAATTCGGTTCGCTTGCTCATTCTGCAAAAAAAATTTAATATGGCCCGAGGATCAAGCGCATCAAAGGGCGGCCTTACCCAGAATGAGGCACGGGTAATGGCTCGACCTGCGATCCCCGGACAACTGGCCGCCGCTCAACCGGAACGTAGTCTCGCTTGCTTGAACCAACGTACACCTTGCGTGGTAGGAGTGTGGAGTTAGCAAGCTTGCCTCGAGCAAGGGGTCCTGTGGAGACACGTACCTGACGTGGACGCCAGATTTTCACCCCATCCTCTTGAAGCATCATCTAAGATTGAAGTCAGACCGGTGGGGCGTCCAGCTTGTCGCAAGCGATAGAACCAACCTGTCGCCAGTGGGCCAACCAGCCCACCACGCGGGGCACGGCAAAGAGGACCGGGAAGAAGTCAAGGGGGAAACCTTGCCGGCCATAAGCTTGGTATCACTCCTTGGTTGTCGGCCACTTACCCATTGCGCGGTAGATCAGACCGCTACATGTCAAAGGAGTTGTTCTTCAATACCATCCCCCGAGCGGGAGAGCGTAAAAACTTACCTCCTGATAAATTTAGAAAAGATGGACGTGAGTATTCACGTAACGGTACAAGGGTTCCATTTGATGATGCGTACCAGAAGTCCACATTAGGTGCCAGTCGACGTTTCACAAAGTATTCGTCTTTGATTGCGGCGTCGTGAAGGGCCATCGCTGTCTCCAGCAATTCGTCCTTTCCTGTCCTACAAAGGCGACTTCGGCTCATTTGCTAATCGCAGAGGGTTACGGGATACGTACACTTTGAACACCTCGTCCGCGGTTTTTCGGATGATGAAAGACCGAGGGTCAGAGGTTTTGTACACTCTACAGGCGATGCATTGATTAGGCCATGAGGCCCGTCCATCTTCCGTTATGCTCACCTGTGACCGAACCCCGAGAGCACTTTTTCGCGTCGCTTGACCGCGGCCAAGAAGGCCGGAACATTCTCGGGGCTATCGGAGTTGTTCAGAGACTTGACACGGAAACAGCGAGTCACATACCTGCCGATGGAGATGAGCATCCGAATCACGGCTTCGTTGGCGCCACCTGCGTTTCAGGTTATTTTGAGAGTGCAAGGGAGATATAACTCCAACCTACCATGAAGCGGGCCACTACGAGGAAGCGACATCTCAGTGCGACTCTCGACAACATCGAATGAGTGACTTACTATAATGATGCACATCCTGCTCTATTTGGTACACGTCAGCCACCCCATGACGCCGAGAGAACCAGGAGAGCCACTGACGCGATCGCAGAATACGGGTCTACGAGTGAGCTACCAGTTTGGAGCACCGTCGTACAGCTTGCGTTGAGTTCGTGGTCGGCATGCAGAAGGAACAACACGTCAAGCGCTTTCTCGAGTACGGGTGATGGCTTGTAGTCTTTCTGGCCGAGGTGGTCCATTTGGTACAGGAACCTGTCATGGCACAGTCCAGGATTGAGAGCAAAGGAGCACGGGAGCCACGCACT
>WTXK01000930.1:0-14711 GCA_025769895.1 Lactarius psammicola
CCTCCCCTCCCCCCCCTCCCCCCTCCCCCTCCCTCTCCCCCCCTCCCCCCCTCCCCCTCCCTCTCCCCCTCTCCCCCCCCCCCCCCCTCTCCCTCCTCTCCCCCCTCCCCCTCCCCCTCCCTCCCCCCCCCCCTCCCCCTCCCTCCCTCCCCCCCCTCCCCCCCTCCCCCCCCTTCCTCTCCAGGCTGTCGTCTGGCCTTGCCACTGCCACCGCCACCTCGGAACGCCCCAGGACCCCCTCGGACCCCTCCTCTCCCTTTCCCTCCTTCCCTCACCGTCGCGCCCCCTCGGACCCCCCCATTCCTTCGCCCAGGCTGTCACCTGGCCCTGCTACTGCCACGGCGCCACCTCGGAACGCCTCAGGACCGCCTTACCCCTCCTCCCTCTCCCTCTCCTTCACCGTCGCGCCGCCTCGGACCCCCCCATTCTTTTCGCCCGGGTGTCGTCTGGCCTTGCCACTGCCACGGCGCCGCCTCGGACTGCCTCAGGACCGCCTCGGACCACCCTCGGACCACCCGGGACCCTCCTGGGACCCTCCCTCCCCCTCACGCAGGCTGTCTGGCCTCGCCGCCGCCTGCCGCGTCTCCTCAACCCCCCCTGGGGCCCTCCTGCCCCCTCCCCTTCCCCTCTCTTGGCCAGCTGGCCTCGCCGCCGCCACCGCGCCTTCTCGGACCACCCCGGGACCCTCCTGGGACCCTCCCTCCCCCTCACGCAGGCCATCTGGCCTTGCCGCCGCCGCCGCGTCTCCTCAACCCCCCCTGGGGCCCTCCTGCCCCCTCCCCTTCCCCTCTCTTGGCCGGCTGGCCTCGCCGCCGCCGCCGCGCCTTCTCGGACCACCCCGGGGCCCTCCTGGGACCCCCTCTCGGCCTCTCCTGACCAGCTGGCCTCGCCACTGCCACCGTGCCTCCTCGGACCCCCCTTGGGGCCCTCCTGCCCCCCCTCTCTCCATCACCTAGGCCATCTGGCCTCACCACTGCCGCAGCACCTCCTCAGATGCCTCTGCCCCCCCTCCCCCTGCCTCTCCTGGCCGGCTGGCCTCACTGCTGTGCCTCCTTGGACACCCCTCCTCCCTTCCCTCTCTGGCCATTCCAAGTGAGTCACAGAAGCCTTTTATATATTCTTAGGTACAAATACATGTATATAGCCTTGTCCAAATAGAATTTTTTTTTGCACTACTCATCCTGTACATTTAAGTCCTTGAGATAATTCCTCAAGTCCTCCACTGGTATGTCTGCTGCCTCCAGCTCTTCCACTTCATCCTGTTCCTTTAGCCCTTCAGTGAAATTGAGTTCTTTCTTATGTTTGGCCTGGAACTTGAGTATTTGTGTGGCCTCCATGATGTTTGGCTTGAGGCGGTTCCTTCTGGCTCTAGTTGTCTCCTTGCTTGCTGAGAAGACACGCTCACATGGTACTGAAGTAGCTTGAATGGGAATTATGTTGATGGCAAGCTGAAAGAGTGTTGGCCACTTCTTCTGGTGTTCCTGCCATTATAACTACTGTTAGTACTCCTCAATAAAATGGTCCATTCCTACACACCTCCCAGAACTGAATAATGTTGGCACTTTTGGTTGGGGCTGCTAGATAGTCATCAACTTCACCCTCTAAGGTATCAGCCTGTGATCTATAGGCAGGCATTGGGCCAACACCAAGTCTTGCCAAAGCAGCCTGCATACTACCAGATGATTCAGGGGGTGGAGTGGGTGCGGCTGATCTAGTAGGGGCACTAGGTGGACTGTATAAAGGCCTAAGCTACTCAAGATTTTAGTTTTAAAGTGGCTTAATAAAATTAAGGGCACTTACTGCTTGGAAGAGGTAATCCATCACTCTGTCTGTCACATGTGATGGGTAATTCCTCTTGACCCACTCAAGCTTTAACACAGGGTTAATAACTGTTTACATGGCATGAGAAAATTATGCAGCTTATTAAAACAGCCACTCACCTATTGAAAGCATGTATACTGGGGTCTCAAAAGCATGATTAAAGTAGTCATCTAGCTTCTGATGGCCTCTTTCAATGATGGACACAGCCCCTGGTTCTTCAACCTCTAAGACAGTCTTCAAGTCATCCAGAGACTTCATAAAGCCCTCAAATGCAGCAACTGTGTCACAAAGTGTTGGCGTCTTCTCATAGGAGAGTGCTTGCTGATACCAGAAGGGAATCTGATAAAGAAATTAATATATAATTAGAAAGGGAAAATATATATATACCTCAAGAATTCTCTTAAGTAAGCCAAGGGCATCCCAATCACCCTTATCTAATGGATCTGGCCCTCCATTTTCCTCAAGAAACTTATCAATTGCCTAAATTAAATTTAGCATGAGAATTTATTAAATTATTTAAAACATACCTCTCTTAAGACAAATGCCCTCTTGATCATCAAATAGACAGATGACCATCTTGTCTCCACATCACGAATTAATTGTAAGGGGGGTAACTCTAACTCCTGTAAAGTTTTAGAGAATATATCACGCCTTACTGAGGAATTGCGGATCTATTACAATATAAGCTTATAAAAAATAAAAATAAAAAATAAAAAATACATAAACAATGACAGTCTGAAGCTTTTTGACTTGGGTAAAACCAGATTGAGTTGCTTCATCAAGCATCTCCTTGCATGTGAGATTCACAATATGGGCAAAGCACCTAAGAAGAGTTAGCCAAAAAAAATAATACTTAAATAGTTAAACACTTACCTAATGTGAGACTGCCTTGAAGAAAAATGATGATTGGGGTGTTCTCTCTTTAACTGGGTTTCTAATGCATCCATCATAGTGACATTGTTGGATGCATTATCTGTTGTTACCCAGCCAACCTAAAAAAAAAAAGTTAGCTAAATTCTAAAAAGATAAAAGTAGACATTACCCCTTTTTCAAGCCCCATCCTAGCAAGGATAAAATAAAAGACCTTAGCTAACCTCTCCCCAGTGTGGGTCCCAGGAAAATGGAGAAATCCAATAAGTTCAGCTCTAAGGGTTAGTTTCTTCTGGCCACCCTGAGTCTGAACCAGCTCCAGCCAGTGAGCAGTAACAGCCATGTATGGCTTAAGGTCAGGGTCAGACCACATATCTGTGGTATAAGAGATTTTGCCCAGGCTATTTTTCTATAAAAAAAAAAAAAGTTAGCCCTCAAGAAATAATATATAAATTAAAATTACCTGAATATGCTGAGACATATTGTGAAGTGCCTCTGCAAAATTATCTAAGATGCGCTTATGCATGGTAGTCCTATGAGGAATGTCTGCATCATGCAGCTCAGGGCGCAGCAGAAGACAGAGGCGGCGAAATTCCTCTCTTTCTACAATTCTTATAGCCTAAAAAAAATTAAACAAGGGAAAAAAAAAGAAAAAAGAAAAAAGACCTGATCAGTGGCAACAATAAATTGCACAAGAGCATCTAAAAAGTTGTCCTGAGTGAAGGGGGTGCGTGCCACAGCTTGATGCTCCACAGGATGGCCAGTAACTCTTGCAAGGGCTTCCTCCCCCTCTTTACCTCTCAAGACAATTTTGAGCCTTTGACACTCTTTAACCCACTCCTCTGCATGGTGCTTGAGCAGATGAGATCGCAAAGGACCTGTTGCAGTAGTGGCGTGATAAGAGTGTACTCTAACTCCATCATCTTGATGAAGTATCCTATAAAATTTATCAGAAATATAATTATAAAATTAAAAAAAAATTAAAAAAAAATTAAAAAAAACTTACAAGCAGAATTTGCACTGTTTCTTCCCTTCAACAACTCTAAAGAACCTCAAGGTGTCATCACCTGAGCTAGCTAGCCTAGAACCAGCTTTTTGAGCCCTTCTTAGGTGGCGAGTTGGAGTTGAGGGCCCAGGGTTGGGTGCCAACAGGGCAATGGGTTCAGCGTCACCCTCCTGAGAGCCATCTGACACATTTCCAAGGTCAAAAGTCTCAGGGTGAGGTGAGCTAAAGCCTCCCTATATTAAATTTGTTAAAAATATATTAAAAATATAATAAAACAAATACTCACTTGGTTGGAAGGCTGAGCAGGTGTAGGAGCTACAAAGGGATCCTCTCCCTGCCATGAGGGTCCAGGGGAGGCATTTGGAGCCTCAGAGGTGGAGTTCACATCAAAGTGCACATGGTGTCTAGCACTTGATGCCTGAGCAGTTGTGGATGAAACTAGCCACAATATAAGTTTATAAACACCACTTGAGCAGAGAGCACATACCATCAAGCTGAAAAGACATCTCCAGAGCCCCACCAGGAAGCTCCCGCTGTTTGCCCTGATTTTTCTTGGTTTTTGGCTTTTTTGGAGTCCTTTTTGGTGTTGAAAGAGCCCTTTTCCTAGATCCAGCCATAGTAGATGAAGCAGAGAGTAAAGCAAAAAGAATTTAAGCAGTAGATGAAGCAGATCGGCCAAGATCGACCAGAGATCAGGAGAGATGAAGCTGTAGGAGACTGAGATGAGAGCGCGGGAATGTGTGGGATACGCGGTGGCTGCAAGATTTCATGAGTGGCACTTCATCTCTCTTGCCCCCCCTTGCCATCACCAACATGCAACAACGACGCCACCCAAACCCTCAAGGCAGCGACGACGACGACGCCACCATCTCTGGGGCCTCAAGGGACGACAACGACGCCTCCGACCTTGGGCCCTCAAGGCAAAAACAGCGACGACGCCACCCAGGCCCTCAAGGCAAAAACAGCGACAACGCTACCTGGGCCCTCAAGGCAAAGACAGCGGCAGCGCCACACGGGTCCTCAACGCGAAGACAGTGGCGACACCACCCAGGTCTTCAAGGCAACAACAACGACACCACTGACCCTGGGCCCTCAACGCGAAGATGCCAACGCCGACGACGACGACACCACCCCGGCACTAAGTCTATGGCCACCGTGACAACCCCATTTATGTGTAGATAGATAGTATTAGACCTCATGTATGTAACCTAGACCAATAGAGACAGTTTTGTTAACTCGATGACCCCATTTGCGCTTGCTCACTGCTCGGCCTTAGTTTTTTTTTCTTTCGCATTCCTCATTTTCGGTATGTTATTAAAAATATATTATATTATGCATATTAAGTATTACAGGAAAGTGCTAGGTACTACGGGCGGAGAGCGGGGTACGGGGTCCGAGGGTGTGAAGGAGAGGGGGGTCCTTCGTGCAAGGTAGCAAGGGAGAGGGAGAGAGAGGGGACGCGGACGCGGATGGGGACACAGACGTGGATGGGGACGGGGACGGGGATGGGGATGGGGACGGGGACGGGGATGGGGACGGGGACAGGGATGGGGACGGGGACGGGGATGGGGATGGGGACGGGGATGGGGACGGGGACGGGGACGGGGACGGGGACGGGGACGGGGACGGGGATGGGGACGGGGACGGGGACGGGGATGGGGATGGGGACGGAGCGCCAACAGGGGCGGAGGGCGGCGTGGCAAGGGCAGCGGATGACGGCCGGGGCAAAGAGCGAGGTGGTGGCGCAGAGCGTGGGCAAGGTGGGACGCAGAACAGGGGAAGACACTGACAGCAGATGGCGAGGTGGCGAGGACAGGTGGCGAGATGGACGCGGGGGCAAAGGGTGGGTGGATGTAGACTTAAGAACCTGGAGGCCGAGGGCAGAGAGGGAGAAGGAGAGGGGGCGCCGGTGGGGATAGGACAAGGAGGCGAGGGTGAGGGTGGAAGGAGTCGGCACAGCGGGAGTAGGCATCCAGATGTCAGAGGCAGAGAGCAAGGCGATGACGGCCACGGGGACAGAGAGCGGGCTGTGGAGCAGAGAACGTAGGGGCGAAGGTAGGTGAGAGGGAGAGGGAGAGGGAGAGCGCGCTAGCAAGGGCGAGCGAACACTGAACAGCAAGGGCAGACAGCAGGTGGCAGGGGCAGACAGTGAGATGGCTGGGGCAATGATTAGGGCAGGCGGCGGCACAAGAGCGAGCGAGAGATTTGCAGTGACACAGGAGAGGATGACGGCCAAGGAAGCACAGACTCATCGCAGAGTGAGGCTTAGTGAACTCGTTCCTGGCTCAGGCTGGCTGAGCCAGGAACGAGCCTTGAAGTCATGACTCGTGACTCACACGTTGAGCTGCCAGCCAGCCTGAGCCAGCCTGGGCTGGCCGCTGGCAGCCATGGCTGAGCCGCCTGCCTAATCGGGTCATGGCCTAATTGAGCCATGGCTCAGCCTGGCTGAGCCAGCTCGTGAGCCAAGCTGAGCCCGTTTTGGTCACGAGCCGATTCTTGGCTCAGCTCAGCTCAAGATGGCTCGGCTCGGCTGGCTCAGCCATTTTGAGCCGAGCTGTGGCAACACTAGCTTGTGCACACCATGTTAAGAGGGCAGAATATGCCCAAATTTTTATGGGAATATGCGATAGCCCATGCAGCGTATGTCTGCAATAGGTGTTACACGCAAGCTAAGAAAGACATACCATATCAGCTGTGGTTCCAAATGAAACTGGATGTCACACACCTTCGGGAGTTCAGAGCACCTGTCTGGATCCTCCTACAGGGAGCCATGGCGCAACATAAAATGTTGCCTAAATCACAGAGACAAGCTTATGTTGAATTTGATGATGGGCCAAAGGCCATTATGTATTATACTCCACAAACATGAGAGGTACTTACCTTGTGGAATTTTCGATTCCTCAATTCTCTTCCAGAGGAAACATCACCTGAGTCCATTGTCGTTGAGCCTGATGCTCAGCATGAAGGGGAGAGAAATGGCACTCTGTCCATGGGTGAGAGCTCAAAGAGCGATGGCCTGATGGATGAGAGAAAGAGGAAGAGAATGATAGAAGACAAAGACTCACAGGCTGAAATACCCCAGGCAACATGTGGCAAACATGTGGACTATAAGCAACTTGATGACCCATTTTCCAATGCTGAAAGTAAGGAAGATGAGGTAAATGCTGCTGCCCAGGAAGAAGCAATGAGAGTTAAAGATCCAAAGAGCCTCAAAGAGGCGAAAGACTCTCTAAAATGGCCTGAGTGGGAATCTGCTATTAAGACAGAGCTCGATCAGCTCCAGGAAACTGGCACCTGGATTATAGCTGACTCACCTGCGGATGTGATCCCAATTAATAATAAATGGGTCTTCACAAAGAAATACAGTAAAGTGGGCAACCTCTTGAAGTACAAGGCAGGATTGGTCATGAAAGGATGCTCATAGAGGCCAGGCTACAATTACTGCAAAATGTTTTCTCCAGTAGTCTGACTTGAGACCATTCAAGCCATATTGGCACTTACCACCACCCAAGAGCTGCAAATATAACAGATGGACGTTAAGGGTGCTTACCTGAACAGTACCCTAAATGAAACTGTTTACATGTGGCAGCCAGAAGGATATGGTGATGGTACAGAACAGGTATGTTTGCTCGTCAAAACCTTATACAGACTCAAGCAGTCCAGGTGTAAATGGAACTTTGAACTGGATAACAAATTATGTAAATATCAGTTCACAAGTCTAAAATCAGACCCATGTGCGTACATATGAAGAAGGGAAGGCAACTTGAGCATCATCACCATATGGGTTGATGACCTCATGCTATTTGCAACGTCAGAGAAATCAATGGTTGCAATGAAAGAAAACTTACATTCCAAATGGGAAGTTACCAATATGGGTGAACCAGCGAAAATCATCGGGATCAAAATAACCCATACCAAATGGTCGATAACCATCTCCCAAAAGCAATACATTGAGGCCATCCTTAAGAAGGAGGGAATGGAGCAAGCAAATCCAGTTGCAACACCACTTGATCCCAACTTCAAATTGGAGCTGAATCCTAACAGGAATGAGGGTAATTGCAGCAACTCATATGCTCATTTATTGGGCAAGCTACAGTTCCTCGCCAATGCGACATGACCAGACATTGCTCATGCTGTAAATCGGTTAGCATCATATACCACTAATCCAAGCCTTGAGCATACCAGAGCCCTAAAAAGGATACTCCAATACCTTGCAGGGATGAAGGAGTATGGAATTACTTACTCATCGATCCCTGGCAAAAATAAATCTGTTAACATCTTCCAAGGATATGCCAATGCAGCATTTGCCAACTGTGACAATTACAAATCAACATCAGGATATGTTTTTCTAGTAGGAGGTGGAGCAATAACGTGGATGTCAAAGAAACAATCACATACCACGTTATCCTTCACAGAAGCGGAGTACATCGCTCTCTCTGAAGCTTGTCACAAAGCTTGCTGGCTGAGAAATCTGTATGATGAGCTGGAATTCAAACAAACTCATCCAACACAGATAAAGGGAGACAACACAGGATCAATCGCTATGGCACGGAATCCAAAATTCCACAAGTGTGCAAAGCACTTAGCCACGAAATGGCATTGGATTTGCGAATAAGTTAAACACAAAGCCATAGACCTGGAAAGTTGTCGAGATCCCAATCAGACAGCAGATGTTACGAAACAACAGTGCACGTGATCCCGAACCCTTGGAAGAAGGGGAACTGGAAGAAGAACCATTTGGCAACGATCAAGTATGGGCAGCAGTACTCGCCCAAGAAGAGCAACGTCACGCAGAAGTCATGCGACAACGGGCCAAGTATCATGGCATGTTGCCAAGCACAAACTCACGTGATGAAGAAGAAGTCAAGCGGATACTGCAAGATACGCAAGAAAGGATGGAATGGCTCTCCCTAGAACCGGATGAGCGGCATTTGTTGGGTGAGCGATCAGCTTATGCACGAACAGCGACACCAGAGTGATCACGTGACCTTTAGGATGGCACGTGACAAGTCTAGAAGTGGCTGGAAGGCCATGGACTATGCCTTATTGTAGCGCCTTGGGGCACAATAGGTGAACGCATCATCATTGGACAGGACCCTTATCATTCCTATCTCCTTATCCCCTATCATCAGCATTAAGGGCACATGTACGTTTATCATTGCATATCACGGACTTATGGTATCGTTATCTCGAGGGGCTGTGCTTATCATGCCTCATGGTCTTTTATCTTGGACTTTGCTTATCTTTGCAGTCCCTGGATGACTCATTCCTAGGACAACGGTATTAGGGTTTGCTGGGTTTAAACCTGCACCCTCTTGTGTATATTAGGGCTGAGGTTTTCACTTTCATACCTTAGCTTTAGCAACTTGTATTCTTTCCACCAATCTAGTCTCTTGCCTAGTGCTCTTCGCCTAGTGCTCCATCATCATCTATCTTTGGTGTGATTAGTCAGGAAGATTGCCAAGCAGCCCCACAGACAAGGGGAACTCCGGACCGTTCACGCCAGTTTCAAGCAAGTCAAAGCCGAACACTAAGGAACAAAGGATCACTTGGACACGATTGGAGTCACGTGATCGGTGAACCCCAGCGCAGTGTTAAGTCAACGCCATACGGATGTGGAACCGTAACAAGATATAATGACGAAGTCTTTGCCGTGACCCAAGCATAAAAAGCATTTGCAGAAGATGGGATTGGTAATGACATGAAGGGGAGTGTAAGGCGGCAGTCAGTACCAACCGGCAGCAGCCAAACCAATGGGCCTACAGGACCAGTTGGCAGCTCCCAAACACACAGTGTGGTTTTACGCTTACATAAACTACCAATTATGTATATGTCCGGTACACAGAGCAAACATAGGGGGTGATCTCCTTTTGGAGAACACTCATCACCCCATGTCCTTCCCATACGGGAACCTTCACACTACATTATTCTTGAGAATCCCCCGTATCGCAACAACCATAACTGACCTGCAGGACGACTGTCGATTGACTGGTGTAAGGACTGTGTCATCACTGCGCTCGAAGCAGTAGACTTTACAAAGCTTCTCGATTACTAAGCACTATTGCACATACTGTATGAGTCCTAGGCTCGCTTACGAATACGAACATCTATCTCTCTCGTCTCGCGTTAACGATTTGTGTCTACGTCTTGGTCCGTGTCCGTGTCCGTGTCCATGTCCGTGTCCATGTCCGTGTCCGTGTCCGTGTCCGTGTCCGTGTCTCCGTCTCCGTTCTGTTTTCCTTTATCTTTTCTCTCAATAATATCTACACTTCCCCTCGGGTCGAACTCTATTAAGCTCTATTACTCGCTACACTGGGCCACTCGCAGATGTAACATTCGGCACCAATCTTATCTCCGCCTCTTCAACGGCTAGTTTCATCCCTGGTGCGCGAGCTTCATATGTCGGGATGAACGGTTATTACAGCAATGCGTTGATGACTTGATGACGACTCGTGCGACTACCATCCTCGATTATGTTGTTCCTGACCTAGGTGTTACTGTAAATACAAAGACCGCGTCAAACTCTCCTTCCCGTGTCCTTGTAGTTGCATATACCTCGCTCAGCCTCAACATAACTCTCATCTAAATTTCGGTCGTGTATTCCCGTGCTGGTTAGATACCGTACTGCCCACACAACACTTCACCCCACCGGTTCCGCGCCTTTGTGCACTTACCCCGCTTTCACCGCTTCCTGTTGCCCCGACATCCGACACCGGGGAGGCTCCCACCGCGGAGCTAGAATGATGATGCGAGTATGCGGGTGTTCAATCGCTGCATGTTTTCCCCGAGCACCGTGATGGTTCACTCAATAGGATCCGTCCGAGATTCGATGGAGGTCGCAGAGTGTCCGAGTCCTTGTATTTCCTATACTAGTAATTACACATATTTTCCGCACTATCCGAGTATGAAGTTATATACATAAAAAAATCCCAAGACAAGAGTACCATGGTAATGGTGTTGAGGGGACAATGAGAGCACGTATTCAATCATAGAGGGATGCTCTACACGATATCATACTGGCCATGAGAAAGGTGCTGAGGATGATCTCCTATATGCTCGGTATCAGGAGAGCGCCGTGAAGGACCAGAGATGGCTACGTCAGTAGCTGACGACGGTAAGTTTGGTGAAAGATCTGAGGCGGCCATAATATTTTCGCGACTCGCCGAAGGGGGGTCAGGAGCGTCCCTTCCCTTTTGTGACGCGGCCTTCGTGCTACCTTCTCCTACAGCGGCACCCAGATCAGGTGCGGAAGTCACATGTGGAGAAGGGCCAAGCGGTGCGGTAGCCAACATCGATGAATGAGATTCTGGTGAAAAAGACGCGAGTCAGATCCAGTCACAGGAGAGTCTGAAGACGACCGCGGACCTGTAGGGGGCATATTATCGAGAACTGGAGTGGGAGATGATGGAACGTCTAAAACATCCGAAAAAGTGCGGCGATCTGCGATGTGCTGAACGACAGCGGCACCAGGTGGGGAAGTTGAGACCATTGAGATAGGAGGAGGGGTGGATGCCGCTGAAGGTTCCGGAGTGGAGAGGAGAATCGGAGTCGTCCTTGTAAAGGTGTCAATTCCGCCTTGTATCATATGAACGGGGACTGGATAAGTAGCAGGAATGCGGAATCCTTCAATGGTTGTCCCTGGAAGGTTATCGAGTGGTGGTAAATCTGTGAGACCTTCTTCGACATGACGTGGGGCGGTTACGGACGAGGAAGGCGCATCGAGATGGGCAAGGGAAGCAGGAACTGGTGGAGCCTTACCCTGCAGGACTGTGTGAACAAAGGACGTGGAGGCAGAGTCATCGTGAATATGGCTAGCGATGTTGCACACTGGATACGAGGATGGCTCGAACAGAACGACATCTTTATCACGAGACTCGGAGGAGGGGGGGGATCGTGTTGGGGCAGAATCGGTATCTTGATGAAGCGCGACGTAAACGTCGCGAATCTGTCCCAAGATTTCGAACGCCATCGATCTATCGCTGTCATTCTGCGCGTCGAGAACGATTTGATTCCAGAGAGCACAGAACTCGTGCTGCAGTTCCGGCGACGTGTTGTACGTTGAATTTGGAAGCTGCTTCTAGAACTTTCGAAAACCCAAATCTCGGCCAGGGCCCCTTCCGGAAATGGCTAAATTGCTGGCGAATTATGTGAATCAATATGGCGAGTGACAAGCTGTCCCCGTATGAGGCGAAGTTCCGGAGGACAGTTTTCGAGACGCCCAGTTCGCTGGAGGCAAGAACAAACCAAGAGTCGTCGCGCCGTTGCACCCTCGCTAGAATAGATGAGACCATGGCTTGTGCAAGCAATGTAGTGTGTTGGTTTCCACTGTTACCCAAGCCACTCACACTATGGCCAAATTCGGCGGTTTGCGGCCCCCTATAACGGTCTCCGTTTAATATTTGATAGAGGATATGAGGAAAATCAGCTGGATTAAAGGCCGTCATGCAAATGACGGCTCTCCGGCTCTTGACGGGCTCGGGAAGTAAATCAGATGAGATCGTACGATCCCATAATCCGAACAACGCTTCAAAAATCTTCCGTTTTTCCTCTCCGGGAAGAGAGAGCATAGGATCGATGACGACTTTCGAGTTGCGGGAGCTAGGTAAGTTGGAAAAGAAGCGCTCCAGTTCGTGATCCTCGTCTAACCTGGAGAACGTCCACATGAAGGAGCGAGTGTCGATCTCCGATGGTGAATTCAAAGCAGTTTCCTCGGCTGTCTTCAGCATGCCCCGCACAAGTAATTTGCGACAACGGTGCTGCAGGTATCGAAAACGGTCATAGGTTTGGTAAGTAAGCCCCGCAAAGCTGGTAAACCACCGAAGGACCCGAAAGGTGGCATATGATGTCCCGATAACACCGAACCATGCTAACAATGCGAGCGGGGTATGGTATGGGCAGTCATGGCGAAAAATCGGAATGAACGTGATACATCCATAGAAGGCCGTGCCAACCCCAACCCATGCCAGCACCAATCCGAAAATAGTGAGATTGACATTGCATAGGAATACCACCAGGCCGACAAAGAACAGGAACAGGGAAGTGTGTACCAGCGTGGGCAGCGCTTCGACGAACCAGGGTAGGAAAAACTTATCGACCCCTTCGGCGAAGAATGCACGGATCCGAGCTCGCTTGTGTGGACTGTAATGTGGTTGAGTGACCTTGAGGTACCTTCGCGCCCACTGTTGCAGCAACATTGCGAGCAGAGCACAGGTAAGACTGATCGCCAAGCTCAAGAACCAAAATGCGTTCACCCAAACGGCGTAGTTTGGTGGAGAGAATGCGGGAGGGGAAAAAGGGAGGGAACTTGAAACGTTGGATTGATTTGGGTCGGCAATAGTCTGATAAATGTTTGCGAGGTAAAAGTTGGAGGTGTCTTGTGGGCTCGGTCGAATGTCCTGAACTGACACTGAGACTAAGAACGCAACAACAACGGAGAATAGACTGGTCTATAGCTATTGTGTCAGTGTGAAGCACGAGATTAGAAGATAGAGTCCCACAAATATAAGGATCGCGTCGGCGTCCGCCTTCCAGTTCTCGACCATCTTCTTGTCTTCTTTCGGTTGCCATTTCCAGATACATTGAAGAAATAGGTCCGGAGCCATCGACAGAGAAAGTAGACATTCCCTGTGATGCCTGATTCGGGCGCCGAGTGGGGTGGGTACTGGTCGTCGTCTGTGCACGCGGTGTGACGAGTGAGAACGGTAAATATAGAACCAGGTGGAGGGAAAGTAACTGTACCTATTTCTGCTCCGGTTACCTTGGTATCGTGAGGATGAATACGGGACATTGAAGACGATGGTGTGGGGCAAACAAAGAGTGTAGAAAGTTGAGAGTGACCTGCGATCGATGCAAAGATCGATGTGATCCTTGGGGGCAGTACACTTGTTTACACTTCTTTGCGAGTCGCAGTTTTGCCCTCCGTTTGGGATTGGTGTGGCGCCGGGATGAAATGGTACCGGCGCATGATACAGCGAATTAGCGTTGTCGAAGTGTGGTAGCTCTTATGCATACTAAGAGGTAGCAAAAGGGACGAGCAGGCGAGGTGGTTGTTGCGAGCTAAGGCAAAGGACGTTTGCGATGGCTGCATCGCGGCGTGGTTCAGCGTATCGAACAATACCGTAGTGGTTGAATGACCTAAGGGAAGAATTTGGAGCCATTGCATAGTTCAGGAGGTAGTGTACAGTACTATACCGTCGTATCGCGTATTTCAGTTCGTGGTCACGTGATCACTGGCCGGGAATAACCGCAACGTTGCCAGCCGATACTTTATACTCACCTTGATACTGTGCGTTCATGCTGTCGCCTATTCTTTAAGGATATTGACAGAATTTATCACGGGGCTCTGCACGCGCATTATTGTACTGAAAACGACTAGGGCACTTGCGACACTACCCATAGTGATGCTATAACAACACGGAGCAGTTCCCGGTGCAAAATCTCCCATCTCGCTCTCCAGGCTTCATCCTCACAGCGCGAACAGTTATTGATGCAAATACCGACGGCTGTGCAGACATGGTTGCTCAGTACTATGCAATGCCACGAATAATTATGGCCTTATCTCGTGTGGTTACGATCTTTTTGTTGAGTGTTGAGTGTTGCCGCTGGTTGCACGATTTGGAATTTGTACGTACCGAGCCCGCGAAGAAAGCGCGACCCAGTCATGGGAAGTGGCCATAACAATATCTCTCGGACCTTACCACCCTTACGTCAAACAATTATCTCTTGATTCTCGTCGCCCTGTCACGTAATCCCCTACTTGCTAAGTGGAGAATAACAATGGCGCTTAGTGAACTTGGGAGGTTCTCTCGCGCTCCAAATCTGACAGCCAAACTCTCGATCGATGCGTACGCTGAACTTTCGTCCTGGAGACGACGTACGTATTATTACGTAGCACTCACACCCCGGTTCGAAGTTTCTTGTACTTGGGGGGTGGCCTTGTTCACGTGCGGCCACAATCGATGCTCAAGACGAACTGCCTTGTTTTTCGAAGAGCAATTTTACGGCAATGGCCGAT
>WTXK01000931.1:0-14701 GCA_025769895.1 Lactarius psammicola
GTAACCAATCATGTACCGTATGGTTATCGTAAGAGTCCGTCCGAGTCATACAGGGAGAACCAATCACAACCTCGTAGCTTATCGTACAGTACTGGGTTATCAAGACCGTTATCTTTATGAGTCACATACCAATATCACATGCTACCGGTCCGGGGATACGAACTACCCGGAGAGCCGGAACGTAACAGGTTGGGTGGCTTGATACTGGGCCTCTTCACTACTTGTAGAGGGCTGTCTTGGTGTTCTAACCACTGGTCGAATAAGGGGATATACTGGTTGCCCGTGAACTGGTTGAATACTAGGATATACTGGCTCTTGTGGATTAGCTTGGTTAATACTTGGAGGGCTTCTTGCTTGAACTGTTGGTGATACAATAGTACTGTTTCTTGCGCCAAATCTGTTTTGGCGTCTTGTCCTTCTTGATGGTTGCACGACTTGTTGAGAAGCCAGTCTGATAGCCCACTCAACTGCTTGTTCTGCCAGTTTTGTTTCGAATCAAAGGGAACCCTCTATATTTCTCTAGAGGGTAGGTAACTATGGCCTGGCGCCCACAATACTACACTAGGTGGAGTAGGTGGGGTATCGGGTCTGTATCCGCAGTCACACACTTCTTTACTACACCAACAAATGGCTCTGCTATTCCACTGGTTGGAAGTATTATCTCCCCAACCGTCAACAGAGCTTGTGGATGTAGGGGGACTTGATGCTGGTGGACTGCTAGGGGGTAGGGATTCGCTTGGTTCGCGCCTTGTGGGTCCTAGGATTTCTGGGTCAGTTGGCTGGTCTGGTGGGAGGTGGCGGATCCTTGGGTTGATTAGTCTTGGGTCTGGATTCTCCAAAGTGGTGGACCAGGTGGCGTCAGTCCACTTATAGGTGAACTCTTTTCCTTCTGTGATTACTAGGCGGTGGCCTTGTGCGTGACTTTCAAGGCGTAATTCTTGAAAGGATACTTGGACCTTGGTGTGGTCTAATCGAAATCGCTCCAAGAAGCGAACGCGTTCTCCCCTCCTGATGGTTTCTATAAGTTCTTCTCTTCTTGGTGGTACGGTGATAAACCAGAAGTAGTTGTCTTTAACCCAAAGTAGAAGAGATTCTACTGGGTGATTGTTCAAGGTGGGGTGGTCTGCTAAGTGCCAATACAAGAGTTGTTCTTGGGCTGCGTCGGCGATGCCTGGTAAGTCTTGGGTAACGAACTCTTCAAACCTTGAAGAGGGTATTACTTCGCTGAATGGAAGTAGGTTTATTAATCTTTGTAAGACTAAGGAGATGTCACTCCAACAGTCTACTTGATCGATCGAATATGCGTCGACAAGGGTAGTAGATGGGTAGTAAGTTTGAAGTTGTCGTTGTCGATGGGTTTCAAACAAAACTTGAGCTCTTCTTGCTCGCTCTTCCTCAGAAATGCGCACTGGAAACGAAAACACTGAACCCCTTTTATTCGAGACAGGAATACCCGACTTTTTACTACAAGCACTTACTAGTTACAGTAAGTGGTTATAGTACTTCGTGGTCAGGGTAATGAGTAATATGTTGGAAGGGGTCAGCAGGGATGCGCGGGTGGAAACAATACCCTATTAAATGAGGGCTGGTCTGAAGTAGGTCTTCAAAATGGTACCCCTGTTCAATGGCGTACACTCCTCCTTCGTGGAAAACCAGATAACCGTACGTGGTTATCACTCTTCCGTCCAGGAAGTCTTGTACTTCCAAGATAACCAAGGAGTATACGTACCCCTGTTTGATAATGTTGTTTAAGGGGGCGAAGGCCTCACGAATGCCTTGCCTAAAGTTGTAGCGAATGCTACCAAGGGGAAGGCTAGCGCTGGGGTGATCAAGGATTGCCTGAGAGCAGGTGTACAGAGGTTGGATGCCCACAGCAAGGGCAAGGGCGCGATTACGAGGGAGGATGGTCTGATAATGGGGTGACTTGCACCGGAAAGGGAGGATGCCAGGGAAGGTGGGGGGATTGTCGCACAATTGCTGAACCGTGTGAAAATTGTGGATGGACTCCCGATAGAACTCACTAATGGGCCTCCACTCTTCTCCCCTAATGGTATGGACCGCGACAAATTGATGAGGGTGCTGACCTGTAGCACCAAGACAGGGAGGAGGACGAATGACAGGGGCAGGAGGAGGGATATTTTCTTGGTCCTCTACTGGTTCTGGACTAACGGGACGTGGGGTATCTACCCACTTTTCTCCCTCTGCTGTACGATGGTAATTGATGGGGGAGTCCGGGGTAGCTGGACGTGAAGGAACCAGGAGAAATGGTGATGGTGCGGGTGGCAGGGATTGTGGACGTGGGGGAGGAGACACCAGGCGGACTGTGGGAACTTGAAGTGATACGGGCGCCACCAGTGGTGACCGGAATACTGGAGATGGTGGATATACAAGCTCTGGACTAGGGGAGTGGGGACTGAACTGGATTGATGTAAGGGGAGATGCTAGGAAGGGCTCTGTGCGTCGAGCCAACTGGGGTGTTAAAGGTGATGGCGGCGCTGATGTAGCAGCCTGCGCTTGGGGACTGGCAACTTGCTCAACTGCTTGAGCAACTTCAGGGAGAGGGGCGATATTCAGCCCCAGAGGTGACAAGGAATAACGAAGAGGAGATGAAGGGATAAGATCGTCGAGGGGGCGTTCCAACGGATTGTACCCTCCGTAGGAATAGGAACCAGATTCCTCGTCCCAGTATCCAAACTCTGAGTAATCGTACTCAATAGAGGACACTATCAAGGATATCCCAGGTCAATGTTAAGTGAGACTGTCCAAGTGTGATGACTTACTGTCTAGTAAGTCAACGATACTTGGGGCACTTATGAAGAAGACGAGGGATATGAGGGACAAGGAAGATGACGATGAAAAGAGCAGAGAGGATGGCTTTAAACACAAGCAAGGGGACAAGGAGGCAGAGCAGAGTGGAAGAGGGAGCAATGCAGTAGACTATGACCTTGCAAGTGGGAGTTCACAAGTGGACAGTCTGAGGGACTGTCCGTTGTATTGCGCCAGCTTATATACCTGGCTACATGGTGTTTACATAATGGAATACTCTGGAAACTCGTAGAAGATCTATAAATATCATCCAATGGCAATAGTCTCTCTGGGAATGTCATGGAAGCCTGTAGAAGCTCTATAAATACCATCCAATGGCATTAGTCTCTCTGAGACCTGGTGACCTTTTCCGCAGTTCTTCTGTGGAAACTGGTAGAACTCTGTAGAAGGTGGTAGAACCTTCTACAAGGAACTAGTCACGTGACAGATCACGTGACCTCCGGAGTATAACTTCAAACTCCGACCTCGGATTTCCCAATTAGGAAGTTGATTACATAATACTGGACCGGTCCGGACCGGCCTGAACTCTTGAGTCATAACCTAAGCTTGACGGTTCATGACAGGTGAAGGAAGCATATACTCACAGTGACAAAGGAGACTGTGGTGAGATATAGCAGCACAGGGTAAGCAGGGGATCTTGCAGTGAGAGCAAAGGGACGTCTGATAACACAGAGTGAGAACTGTAATCATATTACAGAGAAAGGGAACTAACCTGATAACACAGAGTGAGAACTGTGGTATCAGGGCATACATGGTACTCTATGTCGGAGTACAATGAAGTATGATAATGTTCTGGTCACGTCCCAACACTACGGACTCACGTGATCCACGTGACTCCCAGTATTTACGCGTCTTACTATACAAACCACACTCTTTAGTCGTTTACCTACTACAGTGACTGAAGGGTGTTCAGGTATAGTTAATATAGTCGTTTACCTACTACAGTGACTGAAGGGTGTTCAGCTTTTACAGGTTATGGGCCTCTTCTAACTGAACATTCCCTCACTCAGCGACTGTTCATCTCTTCATTGCGCCGCTGCGCCCTTTGTCTCTTCTCGACTCCCGCCTCTTCTCTCGAGACTCCTTAACTCTTAAAACAACCTTGTCCAACCATGTCATCTGGCGGTCCCTCTGGCGGTGGTGGTGGTGGTGGTACCTCTGGCAATCCGTCTGGCGCTGCGCCCCCGCCCTCCGGCTCCTCTGGCACACCAGCGGGGGCATCTGGAGCCACCCCCACTCCCGCTGGCTCTTCTGGAACTGGTACCACACCCGCCGCATCTGGGGGATCTTCCGACTTCGTCATAAATGAAAAATCTTTCACATCTGACTCGAATTGGCCGGCGGACCTCATGCTCGACCACTCTAAATCCAACTGGGAAGAATGGGATCGTCGATTGAATCTTGTCGTTGATCAACGCAACTTCGGCTATTATCTCGATGGCTCCTTTCTGTGTCCGGATCCGGCGACGCACCCTAGAGCTGCATTGACTTGGAAAGTCAACAATCGCGCCCTTCGTGCATTCATCCTGAAGCATGTCTCTAATGTCGAATATGGTATTGCGAGCAAATTTTCCATCGCGCATGATGCCTACGAAGCCCTACACAAGTCCCATGAAAACTTAGGACCTCACGCCCAAGTTCACCTCATGAAGAAAGCCCTCGATGCCCGCGTTTCCCTCGCACCTCCCCTCAACTTGTGCCGTACTCTGGATAAAATCGACCGCCTCCACGAAAGGTTCACTAAAATGGGTAAAATGGACGACGATAAAATGAAGATATTGCTCTACATCAACTCGCTCGATCCCCTCCCCCACTTGCAATCTTCCGTCAACAAAATGCTCCAATCAAGTGCGTCAATTACCTCAGTTGACGTAAAGGATCAGGTCCTCCGGGAGGAGCAACTTCTTCAACGACAAGAACAGCTGGGCATCCCACTCACTACCAGCTCCGTTGACAACACAGCTCTAACCGCCACGACCACCAACAATAAATCTCGCCCGGTTTGTGCTCATTGCAAACACAGCAACCACAAAACGGAATTCTGCATCGCTCCGGGTGGCCAGATGGCAGGAAAATCTATTGACGAAGCTAGAGCTGCTCAAGCAGCGCAACGAGCAGCAACTGGAAAGTCTCGCAGGAACCGTAATAACAACACTCACAGCAACACTCCACAACAGCCCGCTGTGATGACTTACTGTCAAGTAAGTCAACGATACTTGGGGCACTTATGAAGAAGACGAGGGATATGAGGGACAAGGAAGATGACGATGAAGAGAGCAGAGATGATAGCTTTAAACACAAGCAAGGGGACAAGGAGGCAGAGCAGAGTGGAAGAGGGAGCAATGCAGTAGACTATGACCTTGCAAGTGGGAGTTCACAAGTGGACAGTCTGAGGGACTGTCCGTTGTATTGCGCCAGCTTATATACCTGGCTACATAGTGTTTACATAATGGAATACTCTGGAAACTCGTAGAAGATCTATAAATACTGTCCAATGGCAATAGTATCTCTGGGAATGTCCTGGAAGCCTGTGGAAGCTCTATAAATACCATCCAATGGCATTAGTCTCTCTGAGACCTGGTGACCTTTTCCGCAGTTCTTCTGTGGAAACTGGTAGAACTCTGTAGAAGGTGGTAGAACCTTCTACAAGGAACTAGTCACGTGACCGATCACGTGACCTCTGAGTATAATTTCAAACTCCGACCTCGGATTTCCCAATTAGGAAGTTGATTACATAATACCGGACCGGTCCGGACCGGCCTGAACTCTTGAGTCATAACCTAAGCTTGACGGTTCATGACAGTATCCCCTCTTTAAGGTCTTGCTGCGCCGACAGCATTCTAAGGTTACTTGGTTGAGGGGCTCTTGGGTTGTTTGCATGGTACTCTTGTACTAGTAGGTTTGCATGCTTCATTTGTGACGCAGGTAACCAGGAGTTTTCTGAACTTGGGTACCCTTTCCACTTGACTAGGTATTGTATTCCTCTCTTGTTGGGCGAAAGTCTGGACTGGAGGATTGTTTCTACTTCATAATGGTCTTCTTCTCCCTGGACTATTTCTGGGGGTGGTCTGGTGAAGTTGGGTCCATGGGCTGTGGTCTCTTTATAGGGGGAGATAAGGGAGTTGTGGAAGACTGGGTGGATACGCCATGACTTTGGTAGTTGGAGTTTACAATTGACTCCCCAACAAGATAATACTTTGAATGGTCCATGTCGTCTAGGGGCCAACTTGGCTTTTGGATGGGTAGTGTGGACGTTGGTTCCTTCTAACCAGACTTGGTCTCCTGGTTTAGGTTCATAGGTAGCAGTGGATACGCGGGTATTCTTCATAACTTCAGCAGCTACTTTTAGAGCTGCTGTGACTTCAGATCTGATTTGTTCCAAGGTTCGAAGGCGCTCCTCAACTGTAGGTATCTTGGTGGCGAAGTTTACTGGTGGGATAAACTCTGGTTTAAAGCCGTACCAGATTTCAAATGGTGATCTTCCTGTAGCACTGTGCTGTCTTGCATTGTGTGCGAATTCCATGAAGGGTATTAGCTCTACCCAATTGTCAACTTGAAAGTTGCAAAAGACGCGGAGGTATTGCTCCAATTCTTGATTAACTCTTTCTGTTTCTCCATCTGTTTGGGGATGAAAGGCAGTAGACATTGTGGACTTGACTCCTAGTTTTCCCCAAATTTCTTGCATGACTTTTGACGCAAACTGTGGGCCTCTATCTGAGATGACTTGTCTTGGTAGGCCTGTACGTCTCCAGACTTGGTCTACATATAACTTGGATGTTTCTTCCGCTGTGATGGTCTTGGTACATGGCGCGATAATTATGGCCTTGCTGAGGCGATCGACCACAACAAATAGTGAGTCGTATCCTTGGGAAGTGGGGAGGTCTGTGATGAAATCCATGGTGATTATTCCCCAGATATCTTCAGGGACTTGATTTGGTTGCAGAGGTACTTGATTTCTTGGCTTTATTTTTGTAGCTTGACATGTAGCGCATCCGTCTACATAACTCTTGACGAAGGTGGACATTCCTGGCCACCAGAAATCTCTTGATACTAGTTCATAGGTTTTCCATCTTCCTGGATGTCCAGCGGCAATATGTTCATGGTATAACTTGACAATACTTCTTCGTAGTTCTTCATCTTTAGGGATATAAACCAGTCCCTTGTATAAGATGATTCCATCTTCTAAATTCCAATCTTCTAGGCCTTTTGTAAGGGATCTTGGGCCGTTCTTCAAGATAACTTCTAATGCTTGACTGACTTCCTTGTCGTATTCTTGGGCTGCTTTAATTTGTTGACGTAGTACTGTGTTTCCATCTACTTTGATTCCTGTAGGTCGAGTTGCACGTATCGCAAAAAACTTGTCACTGAGGAGCACGCGATCATTATCTTCGGGTGCTATCCCCTCTTTATGATCTGTTCGCCTGGACAGCGCATCAGCTTTGTTTTGGGTCCCTGGTTTGTGGATGATTGTAAACTTGAAGCGTGACAAAAAGAGAGCCCAACGCGCTTGTCGTCGAGTTAGGCGTTGCTTTGTGGCGAAATATACCAGGTTGCCATGGTCTGACCAGATTTCTACGGTGTCTTCTCTTCCCTCCAAGTAGTGGCGGAATATTTCCAAGGCCCGAATAATAGCTAGGAGTTCTTTGTCATGTATTTCATAGTTCCTCTCCGCAGGTTGTAAGGACTTGGAGTGATATGCAATAGGGTGCCACCTGTTTAACGCGTCTGGTTGTTCCAAAATTGCTCCTGTGGCAAAGTCACTGGCATCTGTGATGAGGCGAAATGGCTTGCTGTGATCTGGTAACGCCAACACCGGTGCCGTAGTAAAGGCGGTAACAAGGGTGCGGAAAGCTATGTTTGCTGCTGTTCCCCAAACAAAGGGGAAATCCTTCTTGGTGAGTTCGAAAAGTGGTCGCGCAATATGGGAAAAGTCCTTGATAAATCTTCGATAAAAGTTGCAGAATCCTAGGAAAGCTTGGACTTGTTTAACTGTCTTGGGGGTTGGCCAACTTGTAATGCCAGTTATTTTGGCTGGGTCCATAGCTATTTGGCCTTCAGAGATAATAATTCCTAGGTATTCAATTGTTGTTTGCGCGAATGAACATTTTTCTGGCTTGAGATAGAGGTCAAACTTATTCAGTTTTGATAAGACCATGTCCGTAAGCTTGGTTAACAAGGCCAGGTCTTCTGCAAAAATCAAAATATCATCTAGATAGACCACTACATGGCCTTCATCCACCATGTCTTCGAATATGTTGTTCATGAATGTCTGAAAGGTGGCAGGGGCATTGCAGAGACCAAAGGTCATGACTGTGGGTTCAAATAGACCAAGGGGTGTCTTGAAGGCAGCTTTGTATTCGTCCCCTTCGCGAATTCGTATGTTGTTGTATCCCCATCTGATGTCTAACTTGGTAAAGTATCTGGCACCGCGTAACTTGTCTATAAGTTCTGGTATTAGTGGTAAGGGTGCTGCATTCTTGATAGTAATGTCGTTGAGGCCCCTGTAATCTTGCACAGGGCGTAGTTTTCCATCCTTCTTGTCAACAAAAAGAAGGGGCTGGCTATAGGTGACTTTGAAGGGCGAATATACCCTCGCCGCAAGTGTTCTGTAATGTATTCCTTTAAGGCGTCTGATTCTTTTGGTGTAAGTCGATAAATGGAGCAATTCTTCATTGCTGAACCTGGCTTTAAATCGATGGCATGGTCCCAGGGCTGGTGTTGGGGAAGACGTTGTGAGGCTTCCTCACTAAAGACTTTGGAATATTTCTTGAATTGTACTGGGATGTGGTCCATGGAGGCTTTAGGCGCTGTTCTGGCCGCTATTTCTGTACTGGTTGTTGTTTTTGCGCGAATGGCTAAGTGGTCATACTTGAGAAAACTGTGAATGTGTAGGAAAGAGTCAATGGCGTCGTCTGAAAATGTGTCCTCTTCTTGTTCTGGGTCATCTTCTTTTGCTAATATGGCGTTTATTGTAGTGGCGCGTGTCTGTGCTTTCTTTGATGTGATAACTAGTGGTTTCTTGGTCAACATACATGTTGGTGGGCATCTGGTGAAGGCTAGTTGGGGAAGAGCCCAATCTACTTCTGGGTTGTGCGCATGGAGCCAATCTGTGCCGAATATAATGTCATGATCCCCCAGGGTAGTGACGTAGAGTTCTGCGCTTTCTTCATGGTAATCTCCTTGAGACTTGATCCTAATATTTTGGATAGTAGTGTGTCGAACTGATCCCCTCTTATTGGGTGTTCCATCCACATTCTTGACTGGAAGTGGGTTAACTAGGGTGCGAAGTGTAAGCCCATGTTTGTTTGCAAAGTCTTGATCTATGATGATGCCTTCTGCGCCACTATCTAACAGGGCGCGTGCACTGATTTCTTTACCAGTTTTCTTGCCAACTAGAGTCACTCTGAGTGTAATAGAAGGTGATCGTCTATTTCGTATAGTATCACCAGGTATAGGCTCAGAATCGAGCGTCTCTAGTAGAGAATACCTATTCATAAAACTGGAATTAGATAGCCGTAAAGTCCTGACTGACAGTGCTGCAGTAGGACGTTTCAAAAATCCTCTTGAACTGGTGCGGAGTGAGGACGGGGAACGGAGAATCGTGGTGTGGGGCTATGGTATAGTGAAGCTATCTGTGCTGGGTGTTCGTCTGGCGCGTCTTCATAGGACTCTTCCTGAGTCACGGCTGCGCGTGCTTTGAAGTCCGACCTTGGACGCTGGTTTCCTTGTCTATTTCCTCCTTGTATTTGCCGCTTCTTAGTCCGGCAATCCTTGGCGATGTGGTTGGGCTTTCCACAGAAAAAACAAAGTTTTTCTTTGAAGCGCTTGTCCTTTTCTTCTTTGGACAATTTCCCCCTTGGCTGGGGATCGGTTGTGGTGGCGTTAACTTGAGTGTCTTCTTCTTCTGTATAAACTGCCCTGTTTCTGGGTCCTTGTGCTTGTCTGCTTCTTCCTCCTTGAGTGAAGGCAGGGTTACTGTAGAGGCGCCAAATTCTGTCGAAATCCCTTGCTTTTTCGACTAGTGTCTCCAAAGTTGTAGGTTGGGGTGAAAGGCCCACTATCTTCTGATGTAGGGCTTGTGGAATCGCTTTCCTAAAGGCGAACATTTTGGTTTCTTCATTTGCCTCAGATCTAGAGGCGTGGGTGGACCATTCCTGATACCATTCGTCAAAGGGTCTGTTCCCCATTCTTGAGTTGTACATGGCGTTAGTGGCCTCCAACTTGGTGTGCTCTGGGATGAAGTGTTTCTTGAAGGCCATCTTGAAGGCTGCCCATGTACCAAAGTTTATTGGTGTAGCAGCTAGGGCTGTTTTCTGTCTATCTTGAGCCCATTCTCCTGCTGGGGTACCCAGCTTGAAGTGGGTTAGCGCTGCAGAGACCTTCTTCCCTTCATCTGTGTAGACGTCTTCATTGAGGTAGTAATAGTTGGCCAAGTTATTCCAAAAGGATTCTGCTTTTTCTGATTTGCCATCAAACGGCTCTGGGGGAACCCCTAATATTTTCTTTGGGTTTGGTGCTGCCATAGCTGGGGGAACGATGGGAGGAGCTGCTCGGCGGGGAGGTGCTAGTTGTACAGGCGCAACTGTGATTGGTTGTCTGGTAGGAGAAGCTGCCCTCGGTACTGTAGTTGGCGCTTGCGCAACTGTAACGGGAGTAGGATAAACTGTTGGTTGGGATGGACCTGGTGTACTTGGTAGTGCTCCTGGAAAAACTAGAGGTGACTGGGACTGGGGCGTATGTGGTCTTGAAACCTGCACGATTAAAGAGGTAACTGTCTTGGTCGCGCTTTCTAGGAGTTGGGATACTTCTGCTTGATCTGAATCTGAACCAGAACCTGATTCCTCTGCTGTTGAATGGGTAGACTGCGCCTCCTCCTGAGGTGTTAAGGGAGAACTTGGTCCTTCTTGTTGGGTGTTACTAGGCCCTTCTTCTTGAGGGTTACTTAGTTCTTGTGGTGTTCTTGGCTGACTTTCTTTGTCGTCTTCGAAGTTAACTTCCCTGTTATTTTTGTAATACCAGCCACTCTTGTTGAATGACCAAGCAACGTCTTTGTTCTGGTATTTTCCTGTGAGGGAGAGGTAGTTGAGGTCTTCAACCTTGTGAAATCCTGGGTAGGCGTCTCTGTAGTCTGGTCTGTCTAGGTTTCTTCCTAGTTCTTCAATAAACCACGGAAATCTTCCGTCAGTACTGGTGACTGCGTATGTTTCCCAGTACGCGTGATATAGGTTATCTTCGTAGGAAAAGTGGGCGTCTGTGAAATAATAGGGGACGTTTGTTTCTTCAGTGTCGGTGAGATCTCTTCTTGTTACCGCAAGTCTTCTGCTCATCCACTAGTTTCTTTGGAGTCTAGAGACGGTCCAACCGTCGGAGTCCCACTGATAAAAGACTTGATATGCTGGCTGTAAGATAGCGCGGTCCGCGGCGTTGGGTCTAAGTTGTCGGCGAATCCAATGGTATTCTTCAAATATACCAAAGTGGCTAACTGTGGTCTTGCTTTTCCACAAGAGGTTTTGGAAGTTTAGGGCGCTTGAAGTAATTTCTCTTGCGCGCGTCAAAGGTTGTTCAAGGACTAAGGTTGCCCTATTTGCTTCGTACTGGAGTCTACAATGGTCTTGGAACCTTTTTAACTCTCTTGGAGATCTGGTGGGGATATGTTCTGATATGTAGATGGCTTCTGGGAAGTGACAGTGGAGGACTGGTTGGGTGGCCTGATACTGGGCCTCTTCACTACTTGTAGAAGGTTGTCTTGGCGCCCTAACCACTGGTCGAATAAGAGGATACACTGGTTGTCCGTGGACTGGTTGAATACTGGGGTATACTGGCTCTTGTGGATTAGCTTGGTTAATACTTGGAGGGCTTCTTGCTTGAACTGCTGGTGATGCAATAGTACTGTTTCTTGCGCCAAATCTGTTTTGGCGTCTTATCCTTCTTGATGGTTGCGCGACTTGTTGAGAAGCCAGTCTGATAGCCCACTCAACTGCTTGTTCTGCCAGTTTGTTTCTGAGTCAAAGGGAACCCTCTATATTTCTCTAGAGGGTAGGTAACTATGGCCTGGCGCCCACAATACTACACTAGGTGGAGTAGGTGGGGTATCTGGTCTGTATCCGCAGTCACACACTTCTTTACTACACCAACAAACGGCTCTGCTATTCCACTGGTTGGAAGTGTTATCTCCCCAACCGTCAACAGAGCTTGTGGATGTAGGAGGACTTGATGCTGGTGGACTGCTAGGGGGTAGGGATTCGCTTGGTTCGCGCCTTGTGAGTCCTAGGATTTCTGGGTCCGTTGGTTGGTCTGGTGGGAGATGACGGATCCTTGGGTTGATTAGTCTTGGGTCTGGGTTCTCCAAAGTAGTGGACCAAGTGCTGTCAGCCCACTTGTAGGTGAACTCTTTTCCTTCTGTGATTACTAGGCGGTGATCTTGTCGTGGACTTTCAAGGCGTAGTTCTTGAAAGGATACTTGGACCTCTGTGTAGTCCAGTCGAAATCGCTCCAAAAAGCGAACGCGTTCTCCCCTTCTGATGGTTTCTATGAGTTCTTCTCTTCTTGGTGGTACTGTGATAAACCAGAAATAGTCGTCTTTAGCCCAAAGTAGAAGGGATTCTACTGGGTGATTGTTCAAGGTGGGGTGGTCTGCTAAGTGCCAATACAAGAGTTGTTCTTGGGCTGCGTCGGCGATGCTTGGTAAGTCTTGGGTAACGAACTCTTCAAACCTTGAAGAGGGTATTACTTCGCCGAATGGAAGTAGGTTTATTAACCTTTGTAAGACTAAGGAGATGTCGCTCCAACAGTCTACTTGATTGAGTGAATATGCGTCGACAAGGGCAGTATTTGGGTAGTAGGTTTGAAGTTGTCGTCGGCGATGGGTTTCAAACAAAGCTTGAGCTCTTCTAGCTCGCTCTTCCTCAGAAATGCGCACTGGAAATAGAAACACTAGACCCCTTTTATTGGTACAAAGATTCCCAGCTACCTACTACAAACACTTACTACTTATAGTAAGTGATTATAGTTCTTGCTCGTCTGGGTAATGTGTTATGTGTTGGAAGGGGTCAGCTGGGATACGAGGGTGAAAGCAATACCCTATTAAGTGAGGGCTGGTTTGAAGTACGTCTTCAAAGTGGTAGCCTTGTTCGATGGCGAACACCTTTCCTTCGTAAAATGTAAGATAACCGTACGTGGTTATCACTCTTCCGTCCAGGAAATCTTGTACTTCCTAAAATGACCAGGGAGTATACGTACCCCTGTTTAGTGATATCGTTCAGGGGGGCAAAGGCTTCGTGAATGCCTCTCCTGAAGTTGTAACGGATGCTTCCCAGGGGAATCGGCGCTGGGATGGTCAAGGATAGCCTGACAACAGGCGTATAAGGGTTGGATGCCTAAGGCGATGGCAAGGGAACGATTGCGGGGGATAATGGGTCTGGAAATGGGGTGACTTGCACCGGAAGGGGAGGATACCAGGAAAAAGTGGGGGACTGTCACACAGTTGTTGGACGGTGTGAAAGTTATGGATGGACTCGCGATAAAATTCACTGATGGGTCTCCACTCTTCTCCCCTGATCGTGTGGACTGCGACGAATTGATGAGGGTGCTGGACCCACAGGCACCAAGACAAGGAGGGGGACGGATGACAGGGGACAGGGGGAGGAATGTTCTCTTGATCCTTCAGCTGGTTCTGGACGTGGGGTGCCTACCCGCTCTTCTCCTTCTGCGATGCGATGATAGTTGATGGGGGAGTCTGGGGTAGCTGGACGTGAGGGGGCAAGGAAAATGGCGATGGTGCGGGTGGCAGGGACTGTGGACGTGGGGGCGGAGACACCAGACGGACTGTGGGGACTTGGAGTGACTGTGGCGCAACTAGTGGCGACCGGAATACAGGGGATGGAGGGTACACAAGCTCCTGGACTAGGGGAGCGAGGACTGGACTGGATAGAATGAGAGGGGGGACGTTGAAAAGGGCTCTGTACGACAAGCCAACTGAGGGATTAGAGGTGATGGCGGCGCTGATATAGCAGCCTGCGCTTGGGGGTGGCGATCTGCTCAACAACTTGAGCGACTTCTGGAAGAGGGGCGATATTTAACCCCAATGGCGACAAGGAATAACGTAGGGGGGATGAGGGAAGGAGACCGTCAAGAGGGCGTGCCAACGGAGAGTACTCTCTGTTGGAAAAGGAACCAGATTCCTCGTCCCAGTGTCCGAACTCAGAGTAGTCGTAGTCAGACACTATCAAGGATATCCCAGGTCAATGTTAAGTGAGACTGTCCAAGTGTGATGACTTACTCTCAGTAAGTCAACGATACTTGGGTCACTTAGGATGACGACGAGGGATACGAGGGACGAAGGAAGATGACGATGAAGAGGAGTGGACAAGAAGACTTTAAACAAATGCAAGAGGGCAAGAAGGCAGAGCAGATCAATGAAGCCGAGTAGGATAGCAATGATGAGCAATGCAGAAGACTATGACCTTGCAAATGGGAGTTCACAAGTGGACAGTCTGAGGGACTGTCCATTGTATTGCGCTGGCTTATATACCTGGCTACATGGTGTTTACATAATGGAATACTCTGGAAACTGGTAGAAGCTTTATAAATACCGTCCAATGGCAATAGTCTCTCTGGGAATGTCCTGGAAGCTTGTGGAAGCTCTATAAATACCATCCAATGGCAATAGTCTCTCTGAGACCTGGTGACCTTTTCCGCAGTTCTTCTGTGGAAACTGGTAGAACTCTGTAGAAGGTTATAGAACCTTCTACAAAGAACTAGTCACGTGACAGATCACGTGACTTTCGGAGTATAATTTCAAACTCCGACTTCAGATTTCCCAATTAGGAAGTTGATTACATAATACCGGACCGGACCGGACCGGCCGAACTCTTGA
>WTXK01000932.1:0-14694 GCA_025769895.1 Lactarius psammicola
GAGTCATTGTACTATCTTACATGTGATAATGCACTCCACTGCTGACTGATATGATAAGTCCATGACTAATTACTGCTGACCATTGTAGTTATAACCAATGTGTCAGTGTCTTGGTGTGTTCATGACATGGAGCACCCATTGCTGCCTGTTCATAGCCCACATGCCCTCCCTCCCTTTTGTTTTCCTCTCACAAATTTCTTAGTTCTTTGCACACATGCCATTGCTTTCGGCTGTCTCTTTCTCCTTGTTACCACCTCTTTCTATGTCTTCTTGTATTTGTAAGGACCCTCAGTCCTTACACCAGGAGCCCCAGCTCTTAGATGGTGGGGCAAAGTCATCATTTGGGGTGGGACACATTTGGAAAGTGGGTATCCAAATTAGGTAGATTGTATACAACAAGTTCTCATTTACTGTGTCACATGACCTGCTTACATGAATCACTATCTGAGATGGCTGTCACTGTGTGCAAAGCAGAGTTTTCGGTCAAATAAAACCCATAGGAAACTCTGTGGAGTGTTAACCACTTATCGAATTAATATTCCTTGAAAAACTTTGAAAAAAAAAGTTTAAGTTTAAATTTTGGCTGATCATCCACCAAAAAAAAAAGTTTGCTCTCACAGATCACATGATCAGCCGGAACAATAGACTTCTATTGTTCTGGCTGATCATGTGATCTGTGAGAGTGGGAAGAGTTTAACATTGTTTGTTGGGTGGATGATTGGCCCAAATTTAAACTTAAAACTTTTTTTTCAAAGTTTTTCAAGAAAATAAATTTTGATAAGTGGTTAACACTCCACAGAGCTTCCTATGGGTTTTATTTGACCAAAAACTCTGCTTTGCATGCAGTGATATTGTTACGATGCGAGGTTCTGGGTAGCTCGTATCCCAGGACTCCTGACATGTGATAAGTGGTATGTGACTCACAGATAATGGTCCCGATAAAACCAGTACTGTACGATAAAGAGCAAGGCTGTGATTGGACGATACTATATGACTCACACGGACTCTTACGATAACCATACTGTACGTGATTGGTCACTTACCATTCAAGAGGCGCTTTAAAGCCCTCATGTACATGTATATAAGGTTAGCCAAGCTGCACCATAGTCTGCAGCTTGGTCTTCTTGAATCTATCTTGTCTCCATCAATCCTATCCTTCCTCATCAGTCTAAGTCTCGCGCTCCTCCTAGTAGGAGTCTGCCTTGTCATCTTTGTCTTTGAGTCAGTATTGTCCCACGAATAAGGGCTTACTGTTATACTCTCACGATCACATGCTACGGAAGCCATCATATCGCTAAGTCATTTCTTGGTAGTGTCGCCTACCTGCGCTCAAGTCAAGCAACGTGCTGATAGACATGTAACATTAAGACCAAGCTCCCATCGTGGCGACCGAAACTACCGCAGACAGCTGGGTATTTGCACAATACTCCATCGAACGAAGAGGAGATCGAAACGTCCCCGTCCGTTATCTTGGGAACGCGTGGTGGGGAACGATTAACAACGTCACCAGATATTGGGTGGTCATACCCACAAGACCATCACGGGTCTACCCAGTTGAGTTTAATTTTGAACATACGTGTTGGACAGAAATTGCCCGGAGTCCCCGCAGAGAACGGTGGGACGTACTTCGACCCACGGGACCCAAGTATGGTTGCAACATTGTTACGAACCCGCCTACGACACCCACAAAGACAAGGCCATGGGGCATGACTAAGCAAGAGTTATGGCACATGACGCGGGAGCGGATAGATGAAGACTCTCCGGACGAAGGAGAAGAAGAAGAAGTCCGGCGAATGATAGCCGACTGGGTATCGGATGAAGACGATGATAACGTTCATGTTGGAAGACTAGTAGTCACATGATCAAGTCACATGATGAAGCCTAGAAGGTTCTGGAAGATGATGGAAGGATCGGACATGTGTTTGATGACCCTGACAGGTGACGGGTCTTGTGGTTTCTTATCTGATGGTTGTGGCATGTGTTTCGCCTCATTGTTGTCTCATGATCGCCTTATGGATCAGTTCCTGACTGTATTGTTCTGATGGACTTGTTCTATGTTTCACCCTTATCGCTGATACCTTATTGGTTCCTTTACTTCGGTTTCACATTCAAGAGGAGTTCTAATACTGGATCATAGTAGTATAAGTACTGCGCTACCTTCACTTGTATTCGGTAGCTTTGACTTCTTGGACAATCAGCCTAGTTCTCTGGTGTTTTCCACTGCCTGCACTCCTCTCCACTATAAGTCCTAAAGCAGGATTCTCTCTATTCATATCGACTTTAATTCCTGTCTGAAGGAGGACGTCAACGTACCGACAGTCGTATTCCAGCAGGTCGACTTACACAAGACTTTCTTCTTTATCAAATACAAGGGACCACATGCCTCAGTCAGGCAGACGTTCAGCTGAACGTAACAAACATCCTATGAAGCGAAGTGGTACATTGAGACCAGTGGGGTCCAATTGACGGTGTAGAAGACAATAGTGCACCAGCACCATCAGAAGATACCGAACAAACCACCACAGAAGACGAACTTGGGGATCGCCTGGACGCAGAAGAAGAGCAACAGCGTCAACAATTTGACGAGATACGTATCAATTCTCTAGCTGCCCAAGCCGAACAAATCAGTATCAGATCTCCCGCAGCCATGGCCACGGAAACATGCACATACACTGAAGAAGAGAATAGACTCGCTGACAGATTGGCAGAGCGAAGACTACAAGGCGAACACAAAGAGGAAAGGGTGCCGACGCCATTACAACCAGAAGAACGAGTTATCAATCCCAACACGGGACATCACCTAACACTTGATGAGCTAGCAAACCAACGAATGTACGGGCCAGATCAGGCCGACCTGCCTTCCAATAGGGAGCAAAGTCGAGTCTGGAGTTATTTGGCAAGACAACACGTCGAAGGAGAAGGAGTACCCGCCAACATCCCTCAGGGAGGCAGACCCCCAGGATGATACCCAAGAGGCATACCACCGTGACCACCACCTGGGGGACCACCACCCTCGGGAGGTGGAGGAGGTGGCGGCGGAAGCGGTGGAGGTGGGGGTCCACAAGGACCAGACCCTAACAGGAGAGGGGATTATAACAAACTACAAGGACAGCCCCCTCCTATTTTCCACGGAGACAGAAAAGCCACTGAAACCTTCCTAACTAAATGGGAATTGTACAGGGGCATGAACCGCCACACACAGACCATGCGTGAGGCGTATTCGCACGCCATCCTCTTCCTCACATTCCTGGAAGGGGATGACCTCAACGAATGGATCACCACCCATACAAGGTGGTTGACATTGCAAATCGGAAATGGAATACCAGAAGACAACGAAAGGATATGGGAAGCTGTATACCGAAGCTTCAAATGACAATTCACGAACACGATGGAACAAGAACAAGCACGCACAGCGTTACAAGAGGGGATATATATGCAGGGCACGGACATTGACAAGTACGTGTCTAGATTTGAAGAACTAGTGCGGCGTGCTGGCTACCAAGCAGACTCACCGATGGTGATCAACGTGTTCACCAAAGGACTCCTGTGCAAGCTATATGAACAATGCTACACGCTCGATAACCCGCGAAGCTACGAAGGGTGGAAGGCGGCCCTCCTCAAGAGGCAAGAGCAGTACATCCACCTGCAAAACCATTTTAACGAAGGCAAGAAAAACCTGGAGAAGTACCGAAACCGCCCTGGAAACCGAGGAGGATATGCCCCACCACCACACCTCATGCACCCTGACGTGATGGATACGTCCGCCCGGGCTAGAGCAAGAGGAGGAGAAGTTGACAATAGCACCGCGGCGGTTGCAGGGTCCGAAGACATGAGCCCCAATGACCCAAACTTCCAACCTTACCCTCAAGGATCAAGGGGGCGATATGTACCCAGAGGAGGGTACATCCAGTGACAAGGGGGACGACCCCGCGATAACAGGGGAGTGCAATGTTATAACTGCCAGCAATACGGACATTTCAGTCGCGATTGTGCACAGCCCTGGAAGCCACGACAAAGTCAACCACCACCAGTACAAGTCCGCACCATTACGAATTTATCACCACAATAAGAAGCGGCACAAGTACTTTAAACGATCACCAACAAGAGCGATGAAACCCAAGAATTGGTGATGAAAGGAATTTGGGAGCAAGAGGATTTTTCAAACGCCTGAACCCGGTGGCCTGGGTGAGGGCAATACATTCTTGTGATGTTGTAATAGTAACTACGCGTTTTTGATCTATGCATATCCCGATTTCAACTCGCACACATCACGCTATGGCCAACGTAACAGCACTAGTGGACAGTGGAGCCACTGACTGCTTTATGAACTACAAATTCGCAAAAAGAATGAAGTTGGGGCTGGTTCCCCTGGAAAAACCGCGAAAAATATGGAACATCAACAACACAGAAAATAAAGGGGGGTCCATCACTCATTATGTGGACCTCAACATACGCACTAAAGGAATCCACAAGGAGATGAGGTTCCTCATCACGGATATCGGAAACGAGGACGTTGTACTTGGATACCCGTGGCTGGCCACGTTTGAACCAAAGTTCACATGGAAGTACACTACCATACACGAAGAGATGCTACCCGTTGTCATCCGGTCCGTAAATCCGTGTATCACGCATCAACCAATTATTGGCGCCATCACTACAGGACCGATGTATGAAGAACGGGAACGTATTGTGGAGCAACTAGAAGAGCAATGTGTCCTCCGTACTACTGCGACGGAACTAGCAATCCAGGCGCAGCAATACACAAAAGCAGCCGCATTACTGCCCCAGTATGAACGATTTGCAAAAGTCTTCAGTGAAGAGGAGTCGCACCGTTTCCCTCCAAAACGCATATGGGACCATGCCATCGAATTGAAGCCAAACGCCCCGGCTGCACTAGACTGCAAAGTATACCCACTCACAAGGGTGGAAGATGAAGCCCTCCAGAAGTTTCTGAACGATGAACTCAGCAAGGGGTATATTCGACCGTCCAAATCCCTGTATGTGTCGCCATTTTTCTTTGTCAAGAAGAAAGATGGGAAGCTCAGGCCAGTGCAAGATTACCGAAAACTTAATGACGTCACCGTGCGCAACCAATACCCTCTTCCCCTCATTTCGGATCTCATTATGGACTTGAGTAATGCCGACGTCTACACCAAGTTGGATATCCGCTGGGGGTATAATAACGTCCGCATCAAAGAAGGGGACGAGGGGAAAGTGGCGTTTAAAACACGATATGGTCTCTTCGAACCTACGGTCATGTACTTTGGACTCACCAACTCCCCGGCGATGTTCCAAACAATGATGAACTTCATCTTCCGTGACGTAATACCGAAACATGAACCCCTAGGAACCACAATCCGCATCTACATGGACGATATTGGTATCACTTCCCGTACCGGTCTTGACAGCCATGTCGCCGCTGTTAGCGACGTTCTCCAAGTCGCCCTCGACCATGACCTTTACTTCAAACCTGAAAAATGCATTTTCCATGCATCCTCCATGGATTACCTGGGGGTAATCCTTGAAAAGGGGGTGACTTGTATGGACCCTGCAAAAATCGTGGGCATCCGCGATTGGCCGGTCCCTAAAACCGTTAAGGATGTTCGTTCTTTCCTCAGTTTTTGCAATTTTTATCGCGCCTTTATCAAGGGCTTCGCTCATCATGCGCAACCATTGAATACACTCACAAGGAAAGACGAAGAATGGAAATGGGGACCAGACCAACAACGTGTGTTTGAAACCCTTAAGGCGCGGGTTACGCAAGAACCAATACTAGCCCACCCAGTACTAACAGATCAGTTTGAGCTCAAGGTAGACGCGTCCGGATACGCAATAGGAGGAGTCCTTCTACAGAAGAAAGAAGACGGCAAAAAACACCCCATCGGGTACTTCTCGAAGACGTTAGACCTGGCTCAATGGAACTATCATGTCTACGACCTCGAACTGCTTGCAATAGTAGAATCGCTCAAGCACTGGAAGCCCTTACTAGCAGGGTCGCCACACAACATTATTGTCCACTCAGACCACGCAAACTTGCTATACTGGCGTAGCCCTCAGAATATCAACAGACGGATAGCAAGGGAAGTGGTTGAACTATCTGAATACCCAATCAAGATTAAACACATTGCAGGACAAGCAAATGGACGCGCGGACGCCCTCTCTCAAAGGAGTGATTACGACACTGGTGACAATGATAATTAAGACGTCGTAGTACTCCCGGATCACATGTTCATGTGAATGTCTACCACGGCCATGATAGAACCGACGGGACCAGGATACGCTCAGGACGAAGCCCAAATACAACACTGGGTAAACACACATCGACTGATGAAGATTGACGGAGTATGGCTCAAGGAAGGAAGGCGTGTCATAACTGGGGGAGTACTCGAAAAACATGAAATAATTGATGCTCACCACCGCCCCCCAGTTTACGGACATCCGGGCATGACGAAGACCGGCATGCTTGTGGCTAAGCGATACTTCTGGCCGGGAATGACCAAGGACATTGTGGAGTATGTTAAGGGCTGCACGGAATGCCAGCAAAACAAGGTCAACACACGACCAACTCGGGCACCCCTACAACCAATATTCCCTAAACCAGAAGCCAAACCATTCGAGGTCGTGGCAATGGACTTCATTGTCAAACTCCCAGTGTCAGGGGGGTACGACTCCATTCTGACAGTCACTGACCACAATTGCACCAAGGCAGCAGTCTTCATACCATGCAGCAAAGATATCATGGTGGAAGAAACGGCTCAGCTATACGCCAAAAACGTGTTTGCACGGTATGGACTTCCTACTAAAATAATATCCGACAGAGACCTGAGGTTCACGTCCCGGTTCGCTAGAGAACTGTGCAGGCAACTGGGAATCGAACAGAACATTTCGTCCACATATCACCCAAGGACAGACGGCCAATCTGAACGGACCAATCAATGGCTGGAGCAATATCTACACTTCCAGGTGGGTTACCATCAGAAATACTGGCTCCACTATTTGCCATTGGCGGAATTTGCGCATAACTCATGGCCCCACGAGATAACAAGGAAGTCCCCATTTAAACTTCTCATGGGATACCACCCCCACGCTGATTGGACGGATAAGCCGTCTCTCATTCCTCAGATAACGACACACATGGAACAGCTAAAAGAAGCCCAGCAGGAAGCACAATCACTGATAACTAAGGCCCAGACCTTATGGGTCAAACACAAAGATACGCCCAGGTACAAGGTTGGGGACCAGGTATGGTTAGACGGGCACAATCTTAGGACAAGTCAACCAAGCGCCAAGCTAGTGGCTAAACGGCATGGCCCTTTTAAGGTCGACCAGGTGATGTCCCCCTACTCTTATCGCCTGGAACTACTGGCTCAATGGAAGATCCACCCGGTATTCCATATCAACCTTCTCACGCCTTATCGTGAGACTACCATACACGGACCAAATTTCACGTGCCCGCCACCGGAACTTGTGGAAGGAGAAGAAGAATACAAGGTTGAGAAGATTCTGGACACCCGGCTTTTCGGCAGACGACGCACGCGGCAATACCTGGTCAAATGGCTTGGTTATCCTGACTCGGAGAATCAGTGGGTCAACAAAGCCGATATCTTTGCCGAGGAAAAGATAAGGGAGTACGAGCAATCAAACTCCAATGCTGGGACCTACTTAAGGACCACTCAATCTGATGAGTTCCCTCACTCCCTCTCCCCTCGCCCCCTACAAACTACTATCAGCACCCCCCTCATGGACTTCGCTTACTATGCCACTAAAACCGCTGAAGAGGTGTTCTCGGCCAAACTATTGGAGGGACTCATCTCCATCAATGAAGCACGACGCTGACTCCAACGTGTCCACGAGACCGGCAACACCGCCACCCTTGGATGGGAAACCACTGACGACGACAATGGAGATAACAACAGTGGAGACCATAGCGCAGGAGAAGGAGCCGCTATGATCCATGCAACTGCAGAAGACGAGGGTACGGTGGTTGCCCCAATTACCAGAGACGAACTTGCCGCAGTGGAGCGTGCCTTCCCCGGCCCTGCGCAGGCAACACTGTCCGAAAGTGCACTACAGCCCAGGCTGCTTACAGTGTGGAATGTTCCTGACACGGAGGAGTATCGCAGTGGAACTCGGAATGATCCTCTCATCGTGGGAGAAGATATGAGTGACACTGAGCCCATACCAGTACGACTCCACCTTCAAGGCGACGGTGAAGAAACCCACAAAGCTCTGATGGTATACCGCACAAGCGTGGACCAACGAGCAGCTCGATGCCGTGCATGCCGCGCGGAGAGAGAAGCTGCTGAAGAGACGCGCCGGAATCAGACGAATGCGTGAGTCCAGGCTCAAGAATTCAGACATGTCGATCGGGAGACTGATCTTTACCCAGCTGAGCACCCCCACATCACTTACGGACGATACGAACACTTACCTGACAACACCCCGCATGCCTCCACCACCGACGGCGAACCCATCATGCGACACAAGTGGTGGGAGCTCGTAGACAACCCCCTCAAGCAGCCATTCGAGGCTAAGACCCCGCAAGGGTGGACTCGAAATGTGGGAAGCGACTACATCCCGTGTCCACTCACAATCCAGGGAGTCAGCCGCCCTGCTCTCTGGTATCAAATTATCGAGAGCGACGACCCCCTCATCCTAATGGGGACCGATCAAACGGACCGTGTATATGCGTCCCCATTCTATGCCACTCCAAGACCGGTACTCCCCAGACCCCCGAAGTATACTGAAGACGAGCTGAAGACCCTAGAATGGGGGTATCGGAGGCAGCCGGTGATTGACCAGTGCCTTCGGGTGCTATCAGATAAGTCCATCCCCGCTGAAGTCCAAAGGTACCGAGCGCTGACACAAGATCAGCAGCGTTTGGAACAACGCATCAAGGAGCTCGAAGTGGGCATCACAGTGTTGTATGGGAGGCGATCGCTGTGTGCTGCCCGTCTCCACCGCACCGACGCCCTCACGCGCCTCAAACGGGAGCGACAACAACTCGGGGACCCTGAGATACTCTGGGAATGACCAGACCAGCAAGAGTTCCACCGAAGCCGAGGGTGTGATGACTTACTATCAAGTAAGTCAACGGTACTTGGGACACTTAGGGATAAGACGAGGGATATGAGGGACAAGGAAAATAACGATGAAGAGAGCAGAGAGGATGACTTTAAACACAAGCAGAGGAGCAAGGAGGCAGAGCAGACTGGGGAGAGTGAGCAGTGCAGTAGACTATGACCTTGCAAGTGGGAGTTCACAAGTGGACAGTCTGAGGGACTGTCCGTTGTATTGCGCTAGCTTATATACCTGGCTACATGGTGTTTACATAATGGAATACTCTGGAAACTCGTAGAAGCTTTATAAATACCATCCAATGGCAATAGTCTCTCTGGGAATGTCCTGGAACTCTGTGGAAGCTCTATAAATACCATCCAATGGCAATAGTCTCTCTGAGACCTGGTGACCTTTTCTGCAGTTCTTCTGTGGAAACTGGTAGAAGTCTGTAAAAGGTTGTAGAACCTTCTACAAGGAACTAATCACGTGACAAATCACGTGACCCTCGGAATATAATTTCAAACTCCGACCTCGGATTTCCCAATTAGGAAGTTGATTATATAATACCGGTCCGGTCCGGACCGGCCTAGACTCTTGAGTCATAACCTAAGCTTGACGGTTCATGACAGTATCCCCTCTTTAAGGTCTTGCTGCGCCGACAGCATTCTAAGATTTACTTGGTTGAGGGGCTCTTGGGTTGTTTGCATGGTACTCTTGTACTAGTAGGTTTGCATGCTTCATTTATGACGCTGGTAACCAGGAGTTTTCTGAACTTGGGTACCCTTTCCACTTGACTAGGTATTGTATTCCTTTCTTGTTGGGCGAAAGTCTGGACTGTAGGATGGTTTCTACTTCATAATGGTCTTCTTCTCCCTGGACTATTTCTGGGGGTGGTCTGGTGAAGTTAGGCCCATGGGCTGTGGTTTCTTTATAGGGGGAGATAAGGGAATTGTGGAAGACTGGGTGGATACGCCATGACTTTGGTAGTTGGAGTTTACAATTGACTTCCCAACAAGATAATACTTTAAATGGTCCATGTCGTCTAGGGGCCAACTTGGCCTTTGGATGGGTAGTGTGGACGTTGGTTCCTTCTAACCAGACTTGGTCTCCTGGTTTAGGTTCATAGGTAGCAGTGGATACGCGGGTATTCTTCATAATTTCTGCAGCTACTTTTAGAGCTGCTGTGACTTCAGATCTGATTTGTTCTAAGGCTCGAAGGCGCTCCTCAACTGTGGGTATCTTGGTGGCAAAGTTTACTGGTGGGATGAACTCTGGTTTAAAGCCGTACCAGATTTCGAATGGTGATCTTCCTGTAGCACTGTGCTGTCTTGCATTGTGCGCAAATTCCATAAAGGGTATTAGTTCTACCCAATTGTCGACTTGAAAGTTGCAAAAGACACAAAGGTATTGCTCTAATTCTTAATTGACTCTTTCTGTTTCTCCATCTGTTTGAGGATGAAAAGCGGTAGACATTGTGGACTTGACTCCTAGTTTTCCCCAAATCTCTTGCATGACTTTTGACACAAACTGTGGGCCTCTATCTGATATGACTTGTCTTGGTAGGCCTGTTCGTCTCCAAACTTGGTCTATGTACAACTTGGATGTTTCTTCTGCTGTGATGGTCTTGGTACATGGTGCAATAATTATGGCCTTGCTGAGGCGATCAACCACAACAAATAGTGAGTCGTATCCTTGGGAAGTGGGGAGGTCTGTGATGAAGTCCATGGTGATTATTCCCCAGATATCTTCGGGAACTTGGTTTGGTTGCAAAGGTACTTGGTTTCTTGGTTTTATTTTTGTAGCTTGACATGTAGCGCATCCATCTACATAGTTTTTGACAAAGGTGGACATTCCTGGCCACCAAAAACCTCTTGACACTAGTTCATAGGTTTTCATCTTCCTGGATGTCCTGAAGCAATATGTTCATGGTGTAACTTAACAATACTTCTTCGTAGTTCCTCATTCTTTGGGATATAGACCAATCCCTTGTATAGGATGATTCCATCTTCTAAATTCCAATCTTCTAGGCCTTTTGTGAGGGACCTTGGGCCATTCTTTAAGATAACTTCTAACGCTTGACTGACTTCTTTGTCGTATTCTTGGGCTGCTTTAATTTGCTGGCGTAGTTCTGTGTTTCCATCTACTTTGATTCCCGTAGGGCGAGCTGCACGTATTGCAAAAAACTTGTCACTGAGGAGCACGCAATCATTATCTTCGGGTGCTATCCCCTCTTTATGATCTGTTTGCCTGGACAGCGCATCTGCTTTGTTTTGAGTGCCTGGTTTGTGGATAATTGTAAACTTGAAGTGTGATAAAAAGAGAGCCCAACGCACTTGTCGTCGAGTAAGGCGTTGTTTTGTGGCAAAATAAACCAGGTTGCCATGGTCCGACCAAATTTCCAATGTGTCTTCCCTTCCTTCCAAGTAGTGGCAGAATATTTCCAAGGCTCGAATGATAGCCAGAAGTTCTTTGTCATGTATTTCGTAGTTCCTTTCTGCAGGTTGTAAGGACTTGGAGTGATATGCAATAGGATGCCATCTGTTTAACGCATCTGGTTGTTCCAAAATGGCTCCTGTAGCAAAGTCACTAGCGTCTGTAATTAGGCGAAACGGCTTGCTGTGATCTGGTAATGCCAACACTGGTGCTGTGGTAAAGGCGGTGACAAGGGTGCGGAAAGCCGTGTTTGCTGCTGTTCCCCAAACAAAGGGGAAGTCTTTCTTGGTGAGCTCGAAAAGTGGTCGCGCAATATGGGAAAAATCCTTGATAAAACGTCGATAAAAGTTGCAGAATCCTAAGAAGGCTTGGACTTGTTTAACTGTCTTGGGGGGGTGGCCAGCCTGTAATGCTGGCTATTTTGGCTGGGTCCATAGCTATTTGGCCTTCTGAGATAATAATTCCTAAGTATTCAATTGTTGTTTGCGTGAATGAACACTTTTCTGGTTTGAGGTATAGGTCAAACTTGTCCAATTTTGACAAGACCATGTCTGTAAGCTTGGTTAACAAGGTGAGGTCTTCCGCAAAAATCAAAATGTCGTCCAGATAGACCACTACATGGCCTTCATCCACCATATCTTCGAATATGTTGTTCATAAATGTCTGGAAGGTGGCAGGAGCATTGCAGAGACCAAAGGTCATGACTGTGGGTTCAAATAGGCCAAGGGGTGTCTTGAAGGCAGCTTTGTATTCATCTCCTTCGTGAATTTGTATGTTGTTGTATCCCCATCTGATGTCCAATTTGGTAAAAGTATCTGGCACCGCGTAACTTGTCTATCAGTTCTGGGATCAATGGTAATGGTGCCGCATTCTTGATAGTAATGTCATTGAGGCCTCTGTAATCTTGTACAGGGCGGAGTTTTCCATCTTTCTTATCTACGAAGAAGAAAGGGCTGGCTATTGGTGACTTTGAAGGGCGGATATAACCTCGCCGCAGATGTTCTGTGATGTATTCTTTCAAGGCGTTTAATTCTTTTGGTGTAAGGCGATAAATGGAGCAATTCTTCATTGCTGAACCTGGTTTTAAGTCAATGGTGTGGTCCCAAGGCTGGTGTTGTGGTAGGTGTTGTGAGGCTTCCTCACTAAAGACTTTGGAGTACTTCCTGAATTGTGCTGGGATGTGGTCCATGGAGGCTTTAGGCGCTGTTCTGGCCGCTATTTCCGTACTGGTTGTTGTTTTTGCACGAATGGCTAAGTGTTCATACTTGAGAAAACTGTGAATATGTAGGAAGGAGTCGATGGCGTCTTCTGAAAATGTGTCTTCTTCCTGTTCTGGGTCATCTTCTTTTGCTAATATGGTGGTTATTGTAGTAGCGCGTGTCTGTGCTTTCTTTGATGTGATAATCAGTGGTTTCTTGGTCAACATACATGTTGGTGGGGCATCTGGTGAAGGCTAGCTGGGGGAGAGCCCAATCTACTTCTGGGTTGTGTGCATGGAGCCAATCTGTGCCGAATATAATGTCATGATCCCCCAGGGTAGTGACATAGAGTTCTGCGCTTTCTTCATGGTAATCTCCTTGAGACTTGATCCTAATATTTTGGATAGTAGTGTGTCGAAACTGATCCCCTCTTATTGGGTGTTCCATCCACATTCTTGACTGGAAGTGGGTTAACTAGGGTACGAAGTGTGAGCCCATTTTTGGTTGCGAAGTCTTGATCTATGATGATGCCTTCTGCGCCACTATCTAACAGGGCGCGTGCACTGATTTCTTTACCAGTTTTCTTGCCAACTAGAGTTACTCTGAGTGTAATATAAGGTGATCGTCTATTTCGTATAGTATCACCAGGTACAGGCTCAGAGTTGAGTCTCTCTAGTAGAGAATACCTATTCATAAAACTGGAATTTGATAACCGTAAAGTCTTAACTGACAGTGCTTGCAGTAGGACGCTTCAAAAATCCTCTTGAACTGGTGCGGAGTGAGGACGGGGAACGGAGAACCGTGGTGTAGGGCTGTGGTTATAGTGGAAGCTATCTGTGCTGGGTGTTTCTTCTGGTGTGTCTTCATAGGACTCTTCTTGAGGCCACGGCTGCACGTGCTTTTGAAGTCCGACCTTGGGCGCTGATTCCTTGCCTGTTTCCTCCTTGCATTTGCCGCTTCTTAGTCCGGCAATCCTTGGCGATGTGGTTGGGCTTTCCACAGAAAAAAACAAAGTTTTTCTTTGAAGCGCTTGTCCTTTTCTTCTTTGGACAATTTCCCTCTTAGCTGAGGGTCAGTTATGGTGGCATTCACTTGAGTGTCTTCTTCTTCTATATAGGCTGCCCTATTCCTTGGTCCTTGCGCTTGTCTATTTCTTCCTCCTTGTGTAAAGGCAGGATTACTGAAGAGGCGCAGTTCTGTCGAAGTCCCTTGCTTTTCGACTAGGTGTTTTCCAAAGTTGTAGGCTGAGGAGAAAGACCAACTATCTTTTGGTGCAGTGTGGTGTGGTATTGCCTTACTGAAGGCGAACATCTTGGTTTCTTCATTTGTTCTGATCTAGTGGCGTGGGTGGACCATTCCTGTACCATTCATCAAAGGGTCGATGTCCCCATTCTTGAGTTATACATGGCGTTAGTAGCTTCTAACTTGGTGTGTTCAGGGATGAAGTGTTTCTTGAAAGCGGTTTTGAAGGATGCCCATGTTCCAAAGTTTATTGGTGTAGCTGCTAGGGCTGTTTTTGTCTGTCTTGAGCCCATTCTCGCTGCTGGAGGTCCCAACTTGAAGTGGTTAGTGCTGCAGAGACTTTTCTTTCCTTCATCCGTATAGACATCTTCATTGAGGTAGGTAGTAGTTTGGCCAAAGTTTCCAAAAGGATTCTGCTTTTCTGATTTACCATCAAATGGTTCAGGGGGAACACCTAATATTTTCTTTGGGTTGGGTGCTGCCATGGCTGGGCGATGAGAGGAGCTGCTCTATGGGAAGTGTGGTTGTACAGGCGCAACTGACTGGTTGTCTGGCAAGTAGGAGAAGCTGCCCTAGGTACTGTAGTTGGTGCTTGCGCAACTGTAACTGGGGTAGGGTAGAACTGTTGGTTGGGATGGGCCTGGTGTGCTTGGTAATGCTCCTGGAAAACTAGGGTGACTGGGATTGGGGAGTATGTGGTCTTGAAACCTGCGTGATTAAAGAGGTAACTGTCTTAGTCGCGCTTTCTAGAAGTTGGGAT
>WTXK01000933.1:0-14680 GCA_025769895.1 Lactarius psammicola
GAAGAGGATACCCCCTCTCCTTTATCAAAAGGGCCCTAGGAGAAGTACAACATAAAGATAAGCATAAATACACTGTCTCCCCCAACAGTAATAAAAATAATAAGGTCATCCCCCTTCTGTTCAAAACAGAATACAACCCAGCAGTTTCACACTCTAATATCAGAACTGCTCTAAATCAGTTTACTGCCAATATCCTAAAACTTGCCAATGTACACCCTTCTATCAGTCAAAAAGTCACCATTTGTTACAAAGTACCACCCAAACTACACACCCTAAGCCTTAGAGCCAGAAAAAACAAAGGACTGTAAAACACACTCCCCTCTGCTCTTTAAATTCTCATCCCCTTATAAAACTCAATAAGCTGATACACATACACAGCCTTATACAAAAAAGCAGACAATGAGCTCCCCTAAACACACCAATTTTACTTCTTGGTTCAGAGAAACTGTTATGCACCACCTGGAAATCAAAATAGACACCCTCATCTACCAAATAGATGAAGAAGTCCAAATACATAAAAAGGACTTTAAACCAGAGTACTTCAACATACTCTCAGCCAATTACCTCCAATACCATGCAGAGAAATGTTTGGAGGCAATTAAAACAGATGTACTCTCTGAGCTTAAAACAAAAGCTCCAGCAACAAAATTTACTTGCCAAGATAAATTCCCAGTCTATAAACCAGTAATGCTTAATACAAAAAATAGTCTACTCCAAATGGCTAAGCTTCTAGCAAACACACACCACTATGAAGCATTACCCCAACTGGCATTCCTAGACCTTGAAACAGATGGAGTCAATATAGAAAACAACCAACATACTCCAAATTGCCATCATTAAACCAATGATTAGCCCTGTTAATGAATCACTACACTACATCAGAACATGGTCTAATCACATACTACCATATGATGGTTACAAGCAAACAAACAACAAAGCTTATCACATCAACCATATTGGTGATAAAGAAACTTGCCAATGCAACAACAATGGGACATGCCTCTTACTTTATCTCTGAATTTCTTAAAAATACTGTTATAGTGGGATACAACTGCAATTCCTTTGATATTCCTATTCTTAAAAGACACCTAGAAGCATGCGGCAATCAACTGCTTCACAAATTCTCTATAGACCTCTACCCAGCTTGTTGGAAAAATAAAAAGCATACACTAGCAGATGCTCTTAAAACCTACAACTTGGATAAAAATATTAATCCCCATGATGCGCTGTCAGATGCCAGCTGTTGCATGGATCTCTTATTCAAAGCCATAGAAAATAAAGACCTTCCCAGCAATGAAGAAGAGCTGCTAAGCCTCTCTACCTCACATAAAAATATATGGCATAATAAAAAGCTCAAGGTGATTGACATCAACCCCACCTTTTTGCTACACTACAACTCAGACCATACCCCCTCAACCCCCCTATCAACCCCTTTAAAAAGGAAATACTCTGAACTTAGCCTTGAACTGAGTTCCTCAATATCCAGTGAACCCTCCTCCAAGAAGAGTTCTACTGACATTAGCTCCATCTCAAGTTGGTAGATCCACCCCCCCTTTTTTTTTTTTTTTTTTTTTTTTTTTAAAAAATATATTTAAGGATCCCAACACACTACTTGACCTCAGAATAAGAACACAGAAAAAGATTAAGACAAAAACAAAGCATGCGCCCAAATAAACAACACATAAAGCATGCACCACAAAAAAAGTAAGAACAACACCATCCAATCATGAAAAACAAAAACCAGCTCTGCCACCTTTTTACAACACCATACAAGCCCCTCCAATAATATAATAAGTACTACAATAACAACTCCAATGCAAGGCACCTCCATATAAGTAGTTTGATAAAGAAAAGCCTGCTATTCAGTAAAACACCCTAAATATTACTGAACAAGCCATCACCACTCAATTTCATTTTGGTACTAAGAAAGCACTACAGTTATAGCCTATGAAAGAAAAGAAACACTGAAAAAAGACATCACAACCCTAAAAAACAAAAAAACCAGGTAAATGGATCATTCCAGGAAGAAACTGACCTAGCTAGTCAGAAAGAGGATGAACACATAAACTTCCTTCAAAGGAGACTTACATTTAGTCCAACTTCATCTGAACTTTGTATTTTATCTCAGCAGCCCCACTAGGGCCTGAACTGTGATATGGTAATTTGAAAAGGAACCCCTGTGGACTGCAGTAAAGTCTGTCCTGATCTAAAAGGCCCCATGTGAGTGTACTAGTCAGGGTTCAGCACAGGCTCCTCTTTCTCAACTCTAAGTATTTCTTAGAGAAACCATAACACTAAGGATGGAAAGGTTAAGGAAAAGACATCCTTATAACTGACACAGTAGAACCCATGGTGCCCCCTTAGGCTGAAGGAGTTTACAGTGCACCCACTGGTCAGGTACAAAGTTCTAGAGACCACCCTTTCTCTGAAAAAACTAAAAAACAGAGCCTCAACACTCTGTTGTTTATAATGTGCAGTAAAACCACCCTGACCAACTCAGATAAATGTAATGTCATATTCTTACAAGAGTAGATAAGATCTATGCTTACTATCACCCCCCAATAAAAAAGAGTGATCAAGTTTTGAGTCGCTGGTTTCAATTACTGTGAGCGCCCCATAGGGGGATTAAACTCTCATTTCAAGTAGCAGAATGCCCCTTCATGAAAAGGCATGCTCCAGTAGTTTGTTGTCATAAAAAGGCTCCATTAGCCTCTGCTTAGTTGGGTTCCCCATAGGGGGCTTAAACTTCCCAGGAAGTGGCAGAACTCAGTCATAAGTTTGACTGTTTGATGGTACACAGGTTCCCCATAGGGGGCTTAAACTCCCTGTTGCTGTCAATAGCTGTGCTCTGATCATGAATGAATGATCTGTAACAAGCCTTAATATCTTCATGCTTTGTAGAAGCCTAATGCTGCTAATAAAAAACTTCAAATCTACTCAAAGCTTTAAAAACCTTGACTCTAATTGCACCAGCTACACTCATCTCACTAATAATAAACAGTGAGGCCTCCCAGCAACTAGAATACTCTAATACAACCACTTATATGCATTAAGCTGTCTAAGGCGCCACCAGAACACTCTGACTTAGCATGCAACAACAACTTGGTTCAGAAAAGAACAACAACAAGTTACACATCTTTAATGCACTCCATATAATTGACATTTACCCCATACTGTGCCCCTATTATCACATCATAAAACAAAGTAAAAGGATGACACACTCTATATCTACAACAACACCAGACACTACCCCATATTGCCTAAATGACATACTACATAACCAACAACCATATGTTGCTCAGTAACAACTTAGTCTAACAGTGCCCACTCAATAAAAGCCATTCATCACAAAACTCCACTTTACACCTTAATTAAGGCTTCATAACTAAAGCTAATGCAAAGGGATATACTCACCATAAACCCCCTAATAACACTAACCTTATACCCTAAACCTAATAACACTAACCCTATACCCTAAACCTTAAAAACCCTCAACCCCTAAAACACCCTCAACCCCTAAAAGAGGCCCCTAAACCATAACTAATACTAGGGATTTGAACTCACCAACACTACAAGTCTGCTCACAGTAAAAGTAACTACACACCCTACAAAAAGTAAAAAAAGTGCATATTAACACCCTTCAAAAAATATATATACCCCCTATAAAAAATTATTAGGGGCACTATAATAACATCTAGTATCATATAAGAAACACCCTAGAAAAACACTAGCCCAACAATATATACCCTAATAAAAACATAAGCCACTTTTTCAATACCCTTACAAAAATTAGTAGGGGTACTATAATAACATCTAAAAAGACACCTTAGAAAGTTACTAGTCCAATAGTATAGACCCTAATAAAAATATAAGCCGCATTTTTGATACCCTTATAAAAGTTAGAAAGGGTACTATAACAACATTACTAGTCCAACACTATAGACCCTAATAAAAATAGAAGCCGCTCTTTTAATACCCTTATAAAAATTAGAAAGGGTATTATAACAACATTACTAGTTCAACATTATAGACCATAATAAAAATATAAGCCGCTCTTCTAATACCCTTATAAAAATTAGAAGGGGTACTATAACAACATTTAAAAGACACCTTAAAAAGTTACTAGTTCAACATTATAGACCCTAATAAAAATATAAGCCACACTTTTAATACCCTTATAAAATTTAAAAGGGGTACTATAATAACATTTAAAAGACACCCTAGAAAGTTACTAGTCCAACTTTACACACCCTAATAAAAATATAAGCCGCTCTTTTAATACCCTTATAAAAATTAGAAGGGGTACTATAATAACATTACTAGTCCAACATTATAGACCTTAATAAAAATATAAGCCGCACTTTTAATACCCTTATAAAAATTAGAAGGGGTACTATAACAACATTTAAAAGACACCTTAGAAAGTTACTAGTCCAACATTATAGACCCTAATAAAAATATAAGCCGCTCTTTTAATACCCTTATAAAAATTAGAAGGGGTACTATATCAACATTTAAAAAAGACACCTTAGAAAGTTACTAGTCCAACATTATAGACCCTAATAAAAATATAAGCCGCACTTTTAATACCCTTATAAAATTTAGAAGGGGTACTATAACAACATTTAAAAGACACCTTAGAAAGGTACTAGTCCAACTTTATACACCCTAATAAAAATATAAGCCGCTCTTTTAATACCCTTATAAAAATTAGAAGGGGTACTATAATAACATTACTAGTCCAACATTATAGACCTTAATAAAAATATAAGCCGCACTTTTAATACCCTTATAAAAATTAGAAGGGGTACTATAACAACATCTAAAAGACACCTTAGAAAGTTACTAGTCCAACATTATAGACCCTAATAAAATATAAGCCGCACTTTTAATACCCTTATAAAATTTAGAAGGGGTACTATAACAACATTTAAAAGACACCTTAGAAAGGTACTAGCCCAACTTTATACACCCTAATAAAAATATAAGCCGCTCTTTTAATACCCTTATAAAATTTAGAAGGGGTACTATAACAACATTTAAAAGACACCTTAGAAAGGTACTAGTCCAACTTTATACACCCTAATAAAAATATAAGCCGCTCTTTTAATACCCTTATAAAAATTAGAAGGGGTACTATAATAACATTACTAGTCCAACATTATAGACCTTAATAAAAATATAAGCCGCACTTTTAATACCCTTATAAAAATTAGAAGGGGTACTATAACAACATCTAAAAGACACCTTAGAAAGTTACTAGTCCAACATTATAGACCCTAATAAAAATATAAGCCGCTCTTTTAATACCCTTATAAAAATTAGAAGGGGTACTATAACAACACTTAAAAGACACCTTAGAAAGTTACTAGTCCAACACTATAGACCCTAATAAAAATATAAGCCGCTCTTTTAATACCCTTATAAAAATTAGAAGGGGTACTATAACAACATTACTAGTTCAACATTATAGACCATAATAAAAATATAAGCCGCTCTTCTAATACCCTTATAAAAATTAGAAGGGGTACTATAATAACATTACTAGTCCAACATTATAGACCCTAATAAAAATATAAGCCGCTCTTCTAATACCCTTATAAAAATTAGAAGGGGTACTATAACAACATTACTAGTCCAACTTTATAGACCCTAATAAAGATATAAGCCGCACTTCTAACACCCTTATAAAAATTAGAAGGGGTACTATAACAACATTTGAAGACACCCTAAAAAGTTACTAGTCCAACATTATAGACCCTAATAAAAATATAAGCCGCCCTTTTAATACCCTTATAAAAATTAGAAGGGGTACTATAACAACACTACTAATCTAACATTATAGACCTTAATAAAAATATAAGCCGCACTTCTAATACCCTTATAAAAATTAGAAGGGGTACTATAACAACATTACTAGTCCAACTTTATAGACCCTAATAAAAATATAAGCCGCTCTTTTAATACCCTTATAAAAATTAGAAGGGATACCATAACAACATTACTAGTCCAACTTTATAGACCCTAATAAAGATATAAGCCGCACTTCTAACACCCTTATAAAAATTAGAAGGGGTACTATAACAACATTTGAAGACACCCTAAAAAGTTACTAGTCCAACATTATAGACCCTAATAAAAATATAAGCCGCTCTTTTAATACCCTTATAAAAATTAGAAGGGGTACTATAACAACACTACTAATCTAACATTATAGACCTTAATAAAAATATAAGCCGCACTTCTAATACCCTTATAAAAATTAGAAAGGGTACTATAACAACATTACTAGTCCAACATTATAGACCCTAATAAAGATATAAGCCGCACTTCTAACACCCTTATAAAAATTAGAAGGGGTACTATAACAACATTTGAAGACACCTTAAAAAGTTACTAGTCCAACATTATAGACCCTAATAAAAATATAAGCCGCTCTTTTAATACCCTTATAAAAATTAGAAGGGGTACTATAACAACACTACTAATCTAACATTATAGACCTTAATAAAAATATAAGCCGCACTTCTAATACCCTTATAAAAATTAGAAGGGGTACTATAACAACATTACTAGTCCAACTTTATAGACCCTAATAAAAATATAAGCCGCTCCTATAATACCCTTATAAAAGTTAGAAGGGGTACTACAACAACATTACTAGTCTAACTTTATAGACCCTAATATTGATATAAGCCGCACTTCTAACACCCTTATAAAAAATTAGAAGGGGTACTATAACAACATTCAAAAGACACCCTAGAAAGTTACTAGTCCAACCTTATAGACCCTAATAAAAATATAAGCCACTCTTCTAATACCCTTATAAAAATTAGTAGGGGTACTATAACAACATTACTTGTCCAACATTATAGACCCTAATAAAAATATAAGCCGCTCTTCTAATACCCTTATAAAAATTAGAAGGGGTACTATAACAACATTACTAGTCCAACTCTATAGACCCTAATAAAAATATAAGCCGCACTTCTAACACCCTTATAAAAATTAGAAGGGGTACTATAACAACATTTGAAGACACCTTAAAAAGTTACTAGTCCAACATTATAGACCCTAATAAAAATATAAGCCGCTCTTCTAATACCCTTATAAAAATTAGTAGGGGTACTATAACAACATTACTAGTCCAGCATTATAGACCCTAATAAAAATATAAGCCGCACTTCTAATACCCTTATAACAATTAGAAGGGATACTATAACAACATTACTAGTCCAACATTATAGACCCTAATAAAAATATAAGCCGCACTTCTAATACCCTTATAAAAATTAGAAGGGGTACTATAACAACACTACTAGTCCAACATTATAGACCCTAATAAAAATATAAGCCGCTCTTCTAATACCCTTATAAAAATTAGAAGGGGGACTATAACAACATTACTAGTCCAACTCTATAGACCTTAATAATAAATATAAGACGCACTTTTAATACCCTTATAGACATTAGTAGGGGTACTACAACAACTCTAGGAAACATATAAAGACACCCTAATACAAATATAACACGCTTTTCTAATACCCTTATAAAAAGTAATAGGGGCACTACAACAACCCTAGTAAAAATATAAGACGCTTTTCTAATACCCTTATAAATATTAATAGGGGCACTACAACAACTCTAGCACACATATAAAGACACCCTAATAAATATATAAGACGCACTTTTAACACCTTTATAATAAGTTAGTAAGAGGTACTACAACAACTCTAGTAAACATATAAAGATACCCTAATAAAAGTATAATACGCATTTCTAATACCCTTATATAAATTAGTAGGGGTACTACAACAACATCTAATAACAACATAAAGACACCCTAATAAATAGTATAGGACGCACTTCTAATACCCTTATAAAATTATAAGGGCACCACTATAACATCTAATAACACATAGAAACACCATTAGCACAATAGAACAGACCCTAATAATAACATAGTACGCACTTCTAGTACCCTTATAAAAATAATAAGGGTACTACTACAACATCTAAAGACACCATTAGCACAATGAAATAGACCCTAATAATAATATAGGACGCACTTCTAATACCCTTATAAAATAATAAGGGTACTACTATAACACCTAGAGACACCATTAGCACAATAAAACAGACCCTAATAACTATATAGTACGCACTTCTAACACCCTTATAAAAAGAATAAGGGTACTGTAATAACATCTAGTAACACATAGAAACCCCATTAGTACAATAAGAACAGACCCTAATAATAATATAGTACGCACTTCTAATACCCTTATAAAAAGAATAAGGGTACTACTATAACATCTAAAGACACTATTAGCACAATAATACAGACCTTAATAACAATATAGGACGCACTTTTAACACCCTTATAAAATAATAAGGGTACCACTACAACATCTAGAAACACATGGAGACACCATTAGCACAAATAGAACAGACCCTAATAATAATATAGTACGCACTTTTAACACCCTTATAAAATTATAAGGGTACTACCACAACATCTAGTAACACATGGAGACATCATTAGCACAAATAGAACAGACCCTAATAATAATATAGTACGCACTTTTAACACCCTTATAAAATTATAAGGGTACTACCACAACATCTAGTAACACATGGAGACATCATTAGCACAAATAGAACAGACCCTAATAATAATATAGTACGCACTTTTAACACCCTTATAAAATTATAAGGGTACTACCACAACATCTAGTAACACATGGAGACATCATTAGCACAAATAGAACAGACCCTAATAATAATATAGTACGCACTTTTAACACCCTTATAAAATTATAAGGGTACTACCACAACATCTAGTAACACATGGAGACATCATTAGCACAAATAGAACAGACCCTAATAATAATATAGTACGCACTTTTAACACCCTTATAAAATTATAAGGGTACTACCACAACATCTAGTAACACATGGAGACATCATTAGCACAAATAGAACAGACCCTAATAATAATATAGTACGCACTTTTAACACCCTTATAAAATTATAAGGGTACTACCACAACATCTAGTAACACATAGAGACACCATTAGCACAATAAAACAGACCCTAATAAAAATATAATACGCACTTCTAATACCCTTATAAAAATACTAAGGGCACTACAACAACACCTAGTAAAAATATAATACCCCTTATAAAAAATATAAGGGGCATAATAAAAGTACCTATAACAAAAAACATTAGAATAACCCTAAAAAGTCGGACCATACTAGACACACCTTAATATAATAAGAACACTATAACCCTACAAAGAGTCATAATGTCAATATAACAGTGAAACAAAGGTAAAACCTCACCATAAAAGCATGATCCCAGTAAAAGGGCATAACCCCACCATAGTAAACATAACATAGAGAGTCACAAATAGAGGATAAGGAAAAGGGAAACAGTGAACAACTGATGAAGGGAACAGGATAAGCGCCCCATCTTATATATCCCTCAATAGGGGGGCTCCAAATTCCCAAAGTTCGCTTTTTTGCCCCCTTTGACCCCCAATACCCCTTTCCCAACACAAGGCATCGCTTCAGAGGCCACCTTGAACCCTTGAAACATCAGGGCCATCACAGGAACTATTCAAATTGCACCATACTACCATTTAATCATACTATACACAGTATAGTGGCCGCTTTTCTGAGTGTCTTGCACCCAACAAAAATAGAATGGTACCTTAGTAACCATCAATACTAAGTCATACTGAAACACAAGGACGCTTTTTTGCCCCTTTAATCAATCAAATACATAGATGTGCTCCTCATACCCCCTAGAATATGGAGTTTAGTATTTCAAAACGCGTTTTTGAACGGTTTGTCCGTTCAACCTCCCCTTTGGAACATACATTCTATCCCTTAAGAGCTACAAGCCCTCCAAATTTCGTGTCAAATCACTAGGAAAAATATCCCTGTAGACACCAAACAAAATAGAGCACTACTGTAAACATCACACTCCGCTTTTTTGACATTCTGAGATCTAATTAAACATCAATCAAATTATAAGGGTACCTTAGTTACCCTCTCAACCATCAATACTATTGATGCTGAAACAAGAGTTCGCTTCCTGTACCCCTTTGATCAATGAAATACAGAGATGTGCCCCTCATACCCCCTAGCATGAGATCCACAGTATTTCGGAACGCTTTTTTGAACGGCTCAACCCCCCGACCCCCCCTTTGGAACATATAATCTACCCTTCAAGAGCTACAAGCTCTCCAAATTTCGTGCCAAATCATTAGGAAAAATATTTCTGTAGACACTCAACAATATAGAGCTGTACAGGATATACTATGGTCCGCTTTTTTGAGATCCTAAGATCTAAGAAAACCCCAATCAAATTATGATCGTACCTTAGTAACCTTCTCAACCATCAATACTAAAAATAACCAGTGCAAGGGCACGCTTCCCCTGCCCTGGAAACAATCCAATATACTCATCTGTGCCTCACACACCCCAGGAGGAGACACACACTGTTCCAACTCCAACTTTTGAACCACTGGAGCGTTCAAGTCCCCCTTTGAACTACATACTGTAATACAGTGGGGACCCTACCCCTCCAAATTTCGAGCATACTTACAAGGAAAACTATTCCAGTACAACACATACAATACAAAACCACTGCTCCCACAAATAGCACCATAGTACTCCGCTTTTTTGACACCCTGAGATCAAATAAAAATTCATGGGACCTTAACAACCATCCCTGACACCAATACAAACCCTACTAGATCAAACACACCGCTCTAAACCTCAGATTAATTACAATAGATCACCTGCCCCTCATACCCCCCCAGCAGGAGGTCTACAATGATTGTGAACGCGTTTTTGAACCGCTGCTTCGTTCAAGTCCCCCTTTGGACCACTTATACTACTCCTTAAGGGCTACAAGGCCATCCAAAGACCGAGTTAAATCACTAGGAAAAATATTTCTCTAGACACCCTACAATCTTGAGTACTGTCACTTAGTCCGAATTTTGTGCTCTTTTGCAATCAAAAATATGATCTTTTTTCGAAATGATGGGACCTGGGCAACCTCCCCAACCATCAATCTCACTCCCCTTGAAACAATGGGACGCTCCTTGCCCTGTTTCACCTCAATCAAATGTCAAATCCAGTGGATACCAATACAATTGCTATCCCCTCCCCCTGGTACCTTCCAGATCACACCACAAACACACCAAGTGGACGCTTTTTTGCCCCTTTAGTCAGCAGGAGGCCCACTGCATATATAAACCCACCCATTATGAGCCAAACTGGACAGTGACCAAGTCATTTCCACTCTATCACATCACAACACTCCACTCTACTCTCTTGCTAGGGACTGAAGAAGCACAGCAGTGCAGAAAGATCAGACCAGCCACAGTCTTTCCCTTAATTGGGTGAGTGTTACTGGCCTCCTCATATTTTTTGTTCTGCTCTTCTTCATCTTTTGTTACCTTGTCCCTATATGTCACTCCTCCCCCCTTTACTAGGGGATCTTTCACTTTACCTTTGTCATTGTAGCACTAGCCTAGGATAGTATACTTTGTATTCTACCCTTCACTTCTTAAACCCTAGGCCCCCTTCATGGGACCTGGTAGGTGCTCTGACATTTCCTTTGATAGTTTGGCTCTTTGTGTCTCTCTCCTTTTCTTCCCTGGTAGTACACTTTGTGATGTCTTCTTTTGTTTTCCTCTCTCTTTGGCTTCATTACTGTAGTTGGCCCTTCTTGCCCAGTGGAGCACTATGCCCCTGGTTCCCCCCACCTCTGTCATGACAAGTGGGAGGAAGGAGAGACTTAGCAAGTCCCTGGGTCTATCTAGGCCCAACAGTATCCCTTCTAGGGTGCTGTTCCATAGACAAGAAAGTTGGTATCACTCTGCTGGGCATGATTCATCCCACCTAGTGCTCTGCCATTTGCCCTAAGACTTTCTTTGCTCTGTTTGTCTCCATGCAGACCTTCAGACTTGACTGACCTACTGGCAGTTTTTTAGATCACTCACAATGGCCCAGATTGAGCAAGTTGCCTCTGGCTCCAAGACCACCACCACCACCACCACCACTTCCACCCCTCCTGAGCAGGAGAGCCTTTTGACTCTCTGGGATGAAACACTCCCTGCTCAGGATGGCACCACCATGGTGGAGTGGCTGTCCTCAACTTTTCACCAGCACAAGAAGAGGCTGTTTGGAGCTGTCAGGGCCTCTCACCAGTCCCAGCTCTTCCTTAACAAGATGAAGGAAAGGCATGATGCTGGCAACTTCCCAGATGTAAGCATCAATCCCCTTCTAATTTTTTGAGCTATTATGCTGACACACTTTTACACCCTTACAGTTCATTGCTGAACTGTCAGTGCCTAAGGCACTTGATGGACTCCCCAACCTCCAAGCCCTCTGGGATGAGGTTCACAGCCAGTACAAGGAGAACTTGTACCAGTAAGTCCCACACCCTCCTGACTTATCATTCTAATAACTGATGCACATCTCACAGAGCCCTGGTCAACAGCAGGGAGGAGAAACTGTCCACCCAGTACTCCCCTGCTGTCAGGGATGAGATCATCAAGAGCATGGTGGCTGATACCAAGAAGCTTATCACTGATAAGTCTACAGCTGACCCTGCCCACAAGGACACCTTTGAGGCAGAAGGTAAAGCTGCCTTTACCCTCTTCACCAACAGCACCACCAGCTGGGAGCAAGAGGCCAGGGAGCAGGCCCTTCTCCACTTCACCAAGCAAAAGGCTCAGAGGGAAGCCAATGAGAGCCAAGCCTTGAACTCTGCCAATGTGAGTACAGATCCACCCTTTAACAGTAACTGTAACACTGACCAAATATCAGACCCCCAGCACAGCACCAGCCCCAGCCTACTCTGGATACCAAGGCAACAGGTATCAACCCTACCCTCAGAGGGGCACCTACCAGCCCAGGGGAAGGGGAAGGGGCCAAGGCAACAACAGGGGCACCTTCAGAGGCAACCAGAGAGGTACCTACAGAGGAAGGGGTGCAGCCAGGGGAAGGGGAACTTAGATAGTACTATACCTTTTACTGTAAAGTCAAAGCCAAAAAATAGAAGGCTTTCTAAAGCTCAGAAAAATAAGATCAAAGCTAGAAATGAGATTACTGATGACTTGAGAGCAGAATTAGCAGAAGTTGAAATGATGAAGCACAACTTGAAGAAAATAGGTGTTGCACAAAAACTAGTACACAACTTGACTGGTAAAGCTATACCAGAAGCAGCACTCAACTGCCTTGCCTTGGGAAGCAAATTTATCCCAGTGCCTAAGGCTAAGACTGACATACTGCCACTAAGCATGAAGACCTTTAAAAGAACCATCAGACTTAGACACTTGTTCCAAGATGAAGACAATACCATCCCTAAATATTGGATCCCATCATCATGGGAACCCAGCTACTTGTATAACAGAAGGGACATTGAAACCATGTTAAGCACCTTAGAAAGAACATTGCAACAAAGCACAAAACCAATACAGCCTAATATTAACACTAGAGATATAAAACAGTACAACAGACTTCTAAATGACAAAGACACCCTTGTCATCTTAGCAGATAAAAATCTAGGCTATGCAGTTGTCACAAAAACATGGTACATAAGTAAATGCCTTGAACACCTTAACTCTGACTCCTATGTCAAAGTCACAGAAGAATACTACAAGCTAACCAATGGCAAAACCACCATTCAACTTCTCTGTGACAGTATATATGACTTGCTATTAGAATACAAGGACCACCTTGAAAAAGAAGAAATAAAGTACATCATTCAACCAGACAAGAGAGGATGGGAACCAATGAGGTTTTACATCACTGCTAAAGTACATAAGAAACCAGTAAAAGGAAGACCAATAGTTCCAAGCATGACTTGGATGACATTTCACCTTTCTGAGTGGATAGCCAATCAACTTAACCCCCTAATTCCATCAACACAGTGGGTACTGAAAGACTCCTATGACCTTCTAGAATCCCTTAAACAACTAAATCTTACTGAACTACCCAATACTATAAGCCTTGCTACTGCTGATGTTGATGCGCTCTACCCAAGCATGGACATCAAAACTGGTTTATCTCTAGTAAAACAATTTATAGAAGAACTAGACTGGGAAACCAGACATAAGAGACAGTTTCTCATCAGAGCAATGGAGTTTGTTCTGACTAAAGGCTACATAACCTTTCAAGAAGAAATATATCAGCAAACTAATGGGGCTGCTATGGGCAGTCCTATGATACCACCTTATGCTAATATCTTCATGTACCAGCTAGAAAAAGAAACAGTTCACAAATACACTGCTTCAGGATCCCTTATTCTATTTAAGAGATTCATAGATGATGTCTTTATCATCACAAGAGACTCTAACATTACAGAACTACAAAGAGAACTCAACTCCCTTAGACCATTTATCAAACTCACTTGGACACCACCAGCCAAGCACTGTAATTTTCTTGACATCATTGTCTCTATAAAAAATAACAAACTTCACACTAATGTATATCAGAAGCAACTTAATACCTATGCCTACCTCCCATTTCACTCATATCACACAACAGCACAGAAAAAAGGCTTCATCAAAGGAGAAGCCATCAGATATGCTAGAATTTGTACCAGTGAAACAGACTTCAAAAACATGGTTAAGATATTCACCTAAGATTGCAAA